>NW_020869401.1:601612-631612 GCF_003789085.1 Penaeus vannamei | reverse complement strand
CCCGCCCCTCCGGCTCCCTCCCCACCTGGCACGGACGCACCCGATCCTATCAGGCTTCCTGCCGAAAGGGAAGGATGAGGCAGAGGCGAGTGGAAGCAGCACATGCGCCGAAGGAGGGGAGGCACTTCCTTAGAAGGAGCGGGAGGAAAGAGAAAAAGAGAGGGAATGAGCGAGCTTTTCGGAAATGTAAGTGGATTGATCACGAAAAGTGCTGTCGCAAGAAACAAGGAAGGCGCAGAGGAGCTAGAGAAGGAAATGAAGACGAAGGGGAAGTTGGAAGCGAAGGAGGCGGCGAGGAGGAAGGAGGAAGGCGAGGAGCAGGTGAGGGCGGGGGCGCCGCGGCGGTTGTATACGCTCGGCTTTAGGGCGCTGCCAAGGCCGAGGCGCTCACGTTGCCTGTGGCCGCGCCGCGTCTTGCTGCCTGCCGGACGGCCGGGGCGCGGACCAGCTTGTTGGACGCAGTGGGGGTCGTGGGCGCCCTTTTCGGCCTGTCTGGGCGTGGCCTGAGGGCCTGGCGAAGGGAAGGGCAGGGCGGGAGGAGGGGAAGGAATGAACAAGGTATGGACGGACAGATGCACAGCGCGCCAGGGAGGAAATGTTGCATGTTGCAGGGGGGGGGGGGAGAGGCGTTCCAGCGTCAGGAGAAGGCGACCCGAAGGCGGCGAAGAAGGCGGAAGAGGCGCAGAAAGGAACGATGGCCTGGTTGCGCTGCCGATGTTCCGTAACCACTCGTAGCACTTCTCAGAAGACCAAGCAAAAGTATTAACAAAAAAATTGTCGGAATTGTTATTAATTTTTGATAAACATGAAGTAAAACAGCAAAGATGGAGAATAAAGCGCGCTTTTCTATATTTCTAAAGTGAGAAGGAAATAAAAGGTCGCACTTTCTATTTTGAAATCCAGCAAAGGAGAAGAAAAAAGGGGCAGTCTTGGAATTCTTCGAAATTCAGCAAAGGACAAAAAATAACTCTTTCTATTTTTAAAAACTCACCAAATAAGAAAAAAATCATCCTTTCTCTATCTGGTTGACATCTGCCTGTTGACGAGTCGACTACAATAACTGTTTCATCAGCGTTACATCTCATCTGTTGGGTCGTTTTCAAGAGAACAGCGGAGATTACAGCCTGGCAAGGTATCAGTGTTACCTTTTGTTGTAGAAAAAATATTGTTCAGCTGTCAGTGTTCAGCTGGGAGCCACTTTGAATACGACGTTCACCGAATATGTCATTATGTATATATTTACGTATCTTTAATTTCAATAATTTCAATCTTTAGTATGAAAATTATTAAAATAGAGTTAATTATTGCTATTATTGCAGTAATTATCAAAATTATCATTATAATTATTATTATATTATTATTATCATCATTATTATTGTCATTATCATCATAATTATCATCATTATTGTTAATAATAAAGGAATTATCGTGAAAATATATATTCGTGTTCATCACTAGATCAATTTATTTTCTATCTACACATTTACTCCTTCGTAAAGTGTTCACAAGGTCATTATTTTATCTATATTTGTGGATTTTCTTTCTTTTTTTTCTATGACCCCCAATCGCCTCGTGTCCGCTTCCCCGAAACTCTTATCGGCGATCGGCGATGGCGGAATCCGACGCCGCCGCCGCCCTAATGATCGGAGGCTGGCGAGGTCGGCTTCTTATCTCTACGGAAAGGGACTTCTCTCGGCGAGATCGATCGGCTGTTGTCGTTAATCGTTCTTTTATTTTCCTATATTTGTTTTTTTTATTTTCTGTTTACTTGTCTCTTCTCTTTTTTTTTTATCTTTATTTATCTCTCTCTCTCTCTCCCTTGCCCCCTCTTTCCATATTTCTCCCTCATCCCTTCTCCCTCTCTCCTTCCAATCCGGTCCTTCTTCCCTCTCGGTATCTGCGTTTTCTTCTTCGTTTTCCGATCGTCTATTGTTTCCATATTTGTATATTAGAGGGACAAGAAAGTTGTATTAGCACTACTGCTACTGCTACCAGCAAGCAGCAGCAGCAAGTAGTAGTAGTGGAAGAAGAATGAGAACAACAGCAGCAACAGCAGCAGCAAAGTAGCAAGAAGTAGTAGTAGAAGAATGAGAAAAAGAAAGAAAAGCAATAAAGCATGTGAAGCGAGGGCGGACTCCCGGCCAGAGTCTGAAGCGATGCAAGCGGAGCGTCTTCCTCCTATTTACACCGTAATGGCCGCGTCTGGAATGTAAAGGGAATGAGAAAAGGCTCTTTTGCGGCTCGTTCGTCCCACGTGGCTCATGCCTCTCCCTCCCCCCCTCTCCCGCCCATACCCTCCACCCTACCCCTTGCCCCACCATCAGCCCCCTTACTTCCTCCTCCTCTCCCTCCTGACTCCCCCCCCACCTTTTGCTCCATCAATGCCCGGTGTAGCCTGGTGTGGCGCGGCGGTGAGCGACGCCCCGAGGGTGCTGCAGGCGGGGGCGTGGCGCGGGTGTTGAGCTCGTGCCGTGGACGAAGGAAGGGATAAAGGAAGCGTAAATGTAGGAAATGAGACGGGAGCTCATCTCGGGCGCTGCGGATGACGTTGAGGGTAACGGTACAAAGGGCGGTTTCGAGACGGGAATGGGTCAGCTGGCTGTAAGGAGGAGACGGTAGGTGGTGCAGGGAGGGAGAGAAAGGGGAAGGAGAGAAGAGAGGAGAGGAGGGAGGGATAGAGGAAGAGGGAAAAGCAGAAAAGTGAGAGGGAGACGTGGCAAGTGTGGGAGGAAGGGGGCTGCCCAATGTCTGCGTAGAAGTTCTTATCGGCTGCGACTGAGGACTTCCCGCGGCGAGGTACTCCGAAGTTGAACAGAAACTTCTAATACAAACTCCGGGTCGGGTTGCCCTTATGAAAAGACTTCGAAATGAGAAATGAGAAATAATTAGAAGGTCTTTGATGTGACGAAGCGCAGGGCGAACCGACAGACTAATGATGAACTGCGTATCTGTTGTGTTCATTGCGTGATTGGTTGGGGGCATAAATTATTCATTAATGGGTTTATGCCCATCCCGGCTGGTTGTAAATTTCCCTCTGTTACAGGAATTAGGTCATTTTTCATCGGGAAATTGACAGCGATATCTTAGTCATGTGGCGGGCTTTGACTGGTGGCTGCTACAGATGTTGTCAGTGAAGGAAATGTATGTCTCTCTTTTTCTTTATTGCCATCTTAACGACCTTCATTATCGTTATCCATATCGTTATAGTTGTAGTTATCATTTTCATTGCCATAATCATTATCTATCATCATCATCATCATCATCATCATCATCATCAATCGTATTCATCATCATCATCATCATTATCAATCATCATCATCATCATTATCATCATCATTATTATCATCATCATCATTATCATCATCATCGTCGTCATCATTATCACCACCACCACCATGATTATATTCATCTTCACTGTCATCTGGAGCTTTTATTTTGATTTTTTGGTCTTTTTCCCTTTTCCCTTTTCCTTTTTCAAGTTTAAAAAAATGAGACAGTGGAAGAAGGGAAGAAGGGGGGAAAGAAGAGGAGGGGAGGGGAGAAGGGAGAGGATAATGGGAAAAGGAGAGGGAGAAGGAAAAGGGGAGTAGCGAAAAAAGAGAGGAGAGAGAATGAGAGAAGGGGGAAGAGGCAAGAGTGAAGAAAGGGGGAGAGGAGGAAGCCGATAATGGTGCTGATGGCGAAGGAGACGGGAGTGTGACCCCCCATTACCGCCGGTGTTGCCATTGCTTTTGCTATTATTTTTGGTAATGGTAATAATTGTAACGGAAATGATGATGGAGGCCATGGTAGTGATGATGGTAATGGTAGTAATGATGCTAATGATAATAGTAATAAAGATGATGATGATAATGATAATAATAGTAACAATGATGATAATGATATTAATGATGATGGTAATGGTAATAATGATAGTGATATTAATGATAATCATAATGATAATAATAATGATAATGATAATGATAATAATGATGATAGTGATTTTGATGATAATGATAATGATGATGAAATTATATTAATGATGAAGATACTGATGATCATATCCGTTTTGATAATAGCAATAGTTACATGAAATAAATGTCACTATTGATATTGATAATGGTAGCAGTGATGAAAAGAATGATAGTGTTAATTATCGTCACCATAAAGACAATGGTAATGATGATGGGAGTAATAACAAGAGTAAATGAGGAAGAAAAAGATGATGGTAGTAATAACGAGAATAAATGAGGAAGAAAAAGAAGGCGATCATGAGGACAGACAGACGAACGCGCGAAGGATGAGGAAATAATATCGAGGAAAAAGGTCCGAGTGGCTTGCGGTGTGGTGAGGGGGAGGGGGCGAGGGGGGGGGCATGTTACATTACCGTGGGGGTGTCACTCGAGACAAACCACACAGCAGAATTCTGGTCGGGTTTTCATTTTTTTGTCCTCTCTCTCGCTCTTGCTCTCCTTCTTCTCTCCTCCCTCTCACTCTCCTCTTTCATTCTTTCTCTCGCTCTCTCTTATTCTTTCCTCCTCTCTCTACTTTCTTTCTTTTCTCTTTCATCTCTCTTCTCTCTCTATTTCTCACTCTCTTCTCACTCTTTCTCTCTCACTCTTCTCCGTCTCTCTCTCTCTCTCTCTCTTCTCTCTCTCTCTCTTCTCTCTCTCTCTCTCTCTCTCTCTCTCTCTCTCTCTCTCTCTTTCTCATTCTTCTCTCTCTCTCTCTCTCCTCTCTCTCTCTCTCTCTCTCTCTTCTCTCTCTTTCTCGTCGCTCTCTCTCAGTTCGCTTCGTCTCTCTCTCGTCTCTCATCTCTCTCTCATCTTTCTCTCGCTCTCCTCTCCTCCCCCCCCCCCCTCCCCCCCCCCCGTCCCTCCCCGCCCCCCTCCGCCCGCTCCTCCGCCCCTCGCCCCCCCCCCCACCCTCCTCCTTCCCCCCCCTGACCGCCCCCCTCCCTCCTCTCCCCCGCTCCTCCCCCCCCGCCCACCTCCCTCCCCCCACCCCCACCTCCCCCCCACCCCCCCCCCCCCCCACCCGTCCCCGCACCCCCTCCCCCTCCCACCTCCCCCCCCCCCCCCTCCCCCTTGGTGCGTCCCCTGTCGTCACTCCCCTCCCCCCACCGGCTCCCCCCCCCCTCCCCCCCCCCCCTCCCCCTCCCGGTCCCCGCCCCCGCTCCCGCCGTCCCCCCCCTCCCCTTCTCTCCCGCTTTCTGACCGGGCCGCTCCCCCCCCCCCCCGCGTCCCCCCTCCCCCTCCCCCCCCCGCTCCCCCCCCCTGCCTCCCCCTCCCCTCCCCCCCCCCCCCCCCCACCTCCCCTCCCTTCCCCCTTCCCCTCCCCTCCCGCGCCCCCCCTCCTCCGCCCCCCTTCCCCCTTCATCCGCCACTCCACTTGAGCCTACTCCCCCCCAACACCGCATGATCCCTCAACTCTTCCCCTTGACTCACGCCCCTTCTCTTCTCCTCTCGCTCTTCTCCTTAGTTCCTGTCTCTCTCTCTTTCCCTGTCTCCCCCCCCCCTCTCCCTCGTCTCTACTCCTCTCTCTCTCTCTCTCTCTCTCTCTCGCTCCTCTCTCTCTCTCTTCTCTCTCTCTCTCTCTCTCTCTCTCTCTCCCTCCTCTCTCTGCTTCTCTCCCCTCTCTGCTCTCTCCTTCCTCTATTCTCTTCTTTTCCTTCTTCTTCTTCTCTCTCTCTCTCTCTCTCTCTCTCTCTCTCCCTCTCTCTCTCTCTCTCTCTCTCCTCCTCTCTCTCTCTCCTCTCTCTCTCTCTCTCTCTCTCGTGTCTCTCTCTCTCTCTCTCTCTCTCTCTCTCCCTCTCCTCCTCTTCTCTCTCTCCTCTCTCTCTCTCCCTCTCTCCCTCTCTCTCTCTCTCTCTCTCTCCTCTCCTCTCTCTCTCTCTCTCTCTCTCTCTCTCTCTCTCTCCTCTCTTCTCTCTTCTCTCTCTTTCTCTCTTTTGTCTTCTGCCTCTTTTCTCTTATTCTCCCTTTCATTCTCGTTCTGTCCCTTTTCTTTGTCACCCTAATTCGTATCCGAAAGTGGCCAGAAACACATTCTAATCGAATTAAAAAAAAGAAAAAAGAAAATTTAATGGCGCTGTTCGAATCCAGAATAAATGAATTATGAAGCAGGAAGCATTAAAACAGGAGGGAGGATATATTTTCAATGTAATTTATTACTCGTATATATACTTTTTATACATTAAAAAAAAAAAAGTTGGTCTCGTAAGGTAATTGTTAGGTGATTTTACCGTTATCTGCTTTCGTTGGGTATTAATTTCATCTATTGGTGCAAAAATGTGTGATTTATTAAAACCAAATAAACAAACAAAAACAAACAAAAAAACAAAAAACAACAAAGAAAACTAACTTCAAGCACTTCTTAAATTCACTCACGCACACCCTGTCACACACACATACCGTATACGTGCTCGCACATGCATTACCTCGAGCCCTAATTAGCTTGTCCATATTGCTTCCAACTTGCATTTACTTTTATCCAGCGACGAACGACCCCGTGTGAACTTTTGGCTTCGAGAAGAGTCACGCCGGCGGGGAGTACGGGATGAGTGGCCTTGGTTAAGGAGCCCGTTCACCTTATCTGAATTGCACACTATGCCTTTCTTGCCGTTTCGAAATATCGCCCCCGTGCGTGAATATTCATAGGGGGTCGAGGTCGAAAGGGGCTTGGGGAGGAGGAAGGTGGGGTGGAGTGGGGTTAGGAAGGGGGAGGGGGAGGGGGGTAGCCTGTTTGATTCCCAGGTGTTTTGTCAGGCCTCGCTCTGCTCTCGGCTCTCTTTTGTCTGTTTGTGTGTCTTTTAACAGGCTTACTTCCATCTCTCTCTCTCTCTTCCTCCTTCACTCCTCTTATCTCTCTCCTTCTCCCTCTCTCTGCCTCCTGTCTCTCTGTTCTCTCTGTCTCTGTTCTCTCTCTTCTCTCTCTCTCTGTCTCTTCTCTCTCCTGTCTCTGTCTCTGCTTCTGTCTCGCTCTCTCCTCTCTTCTCTCTCTCTCTCTCTCTCTCTCTCTCTCTCTCCTCTCTCTCTCTCTCTCTCTCTTCTCTCTCTCTCTCTCTCTCTCTCTCTCTCTCTCTCTTCTCCTCCCTCCTTTCCCTCCTTCCCTCTCCCTCCTCCCTCCTCCTCCTCCTTCCCTCCTTCCTCCCCCCCTCCCCCCCCCCCCCCTCACCGCCCTCCTTCCCCAGAGCCTCGCCGTCTGGCTGGCTGTTTCGGGCGAGGCGACGTAGGCCATTGTCGCGTGTAACCTAATTATTATTTATGGCGGCGTCGCGGGCCTCGTCGCCCATTTCCCGCTGAGAGGACGAGGAATGACGTTAAGGAGGTCGAGATGGGAGGCCAGAGGGCGCGAGGGAGAGGACGTCAGGAAAGGGGGCATCAAAAAGGGACATCAGGAGGAGGACGGAGGCTCATGCGAGGCGGTGGGAAACGAGGCGAGGGCTTACTTTGCCGTCAGCGTCACCGGGGGGCGGAGGCGGGGGCTCCTCTGCCGGCTCTGCGTGCGCTGGGGACGGCGGGGAAGTTTTGTGCTGCGGTTAATAAGCGGAGGAGTTCATGGAGGGCCTGGAGTAGCGGGACTTGTGCGCGGTTGCCTAATTATTTAGAACTTTGTCCGCTTCGTTGCTGGGAATAAGTGGGACGCGCGTAGTACGCATATGCGTTTATACCTATATTCATATGGACACACGCATACATACATATTTAGATACATGTATCTATGTGTGTGTGTGTGTGTGTGTCGTGTGTGTGTTACACAGAGACACACGCTAGCGCGCGGTAGAGAGAGAGAGAGAGAGAGAGAGAGAGAGAGAGAGAGAGAGAGAGAGAGAAAGAAAGAAAGAAAGAAAGAAAGAAAGAAAGAAAGAAAGAAAGAAAGAAAGAAAGAAAGAAAGAAAGAAAGAGAAGATAGATAGAGAAGAGAGATAGAGAGAGAGAGAGAGAGAGAAGAAGATAGATAGATAGATAATAGATAGATAGATAGATAGATAGATATAGATAGATAGATTAGATGAAAAATAATTTTACTCGCTGAAAGAAATATAATCGAAATTAATTCATGTTATTTATGTTTTTGTTCGTTTGTCTTATTTAATTCCATTTGAATTTCCATAGTTATATTCAGCTGCAGATGGAGAATCTTAGGAAAATGTTCTGCGTCACTGCCACTGATAATACTTTAGGTTTTTATACAATCGCCAACGTTAGTTACAACTAGATATAACTGAGCAGAATATTTTCGTGCCTGACATTAAATAAGTATTGGCATGTCTCTTTTTTTTCTCGCGCTTAGAGAATCGAGCGTTCTGCCTCGGAGGAGTAAGACACACGAGAAATATTATCGTTTGGGGAAATGGTGCGCTGCATTTGTGGGAGAACTCACGTTGGTATATTACTCGCATGACTTGGGTACACAAATTCTAATTTCTTGTTGGCATAATAGAAAAAGCACTGTCTGTTTTTTTTTGTAGTTTGGCGAGTCGTCCGGTTCGTAGCCTACGTAGTTGTATACCTCAACTGTGTATTTATATCATTTGTGTATTTATATTACATATCGTTTCTTTGCTTCAACATACTGGCGTTAAAATGCTGAGGATAAGGTATTACTTCTTGTTTTAAATTTTATTGAAACTGTCAAGGTTACGTTGATTAGGATTCCGTTTTCTTTCTGTGGGAGTCCCTCGTGAGCAGTTTCTTGTATATATTTCTATGACTTGGGCCAGGCCATCCGTTTGAAGAGCGTTCGGTTTTCGAGTAATTTAAATGTGGCGGCGCGGACCGTAGACTTTTGCGGGTTGGCCTCCGTGCGCGCGCGATCACCAGTCCGTGTACACAACCTTGCGCTTTATGGTCTGTTACACGAACGCCAATGTGTGCGTACGCGTACGCACGCACGCACACACACACACACACACACACACACACACACACACACACACACACACACACACACACACACACACACACACACACACACACACACACAACACACACACACACACAACACCACGCCCCATTTACACACTTACACTTATACTTGCACGCACACGGGCACCAGAGGAGGCTGAGCGCGGCACAATCCTCACTTGGCCCAGATGCAGAGGTATGAGTAGGGGCGAGGACAGTCGTAGAACTTGAGTAAAGAGACAGAGTGCTGAGCAAACAGCCGGCAGCACCTACTCCCCCCTCCCCCTCCCGCTCTCCTACTCGCCTCCCGTCTCCTGACTGGTCTCTTCTGTCTGCTTCCTGCGTGGCCTCTGTCTGCTTACTGCTCGTCTGCCTGTCCCCTGCGTGTGCGTTCTGGCCTCTTATTCGCCCCTTGCTACTCTGCTTATTTCCATCTGCTCTCCTACTCGTCCCCTGCCTTCCTGCTTGCCTCCTGCTCGCCTTCTGCCTCCCTGGTCGCTCCCAGCCCTCCCTCCTACGTCGCCTCTGCAGTGAAACAGAGGCTGCATAAAGGGGAAGGCTTTTCATTCTAAGAACAGAAGGCGTAAAGACCCCCGTGTAGTTTCCGAAGCCGAAGCAGTGTCCACGGGGCGTCGATGTTGCCGTTCTGGTTCTCAGTAACGAGTGTGGTTTATCCCGACGCTCCTTTTTTTTCTCCCTTGGCGGCCCATGGCTCTTTGTCCTACGACTGCTATGGGTCCTACGATTGCTATGGATCCTACGATTGCTGATTGTATGGATTCTACGATTGCTATGGATCCTATGATACTATGGATTGCTATCCTACGTTGCTATAGATCCTATGATTGCTATGGATCCTACGATTGCTATGGATCTTATGATTGCTATGGATCCCATGATTGCTATGGATCCTACGATTGCTATAGATCCTATGATTGCTATGGATCCTACGATTGCTATGGATCTATGATTGCTATGGATCTACGATTGCTATGGATCTACGACTGCTATGGATCCTATGACTGCTATGGATCCTACGATTGCTATGGATCCTACTATTCCAATGGATCTTATGATTGCTATGTATCCTAGGACTGCCATGGATCCTAAGACTGCTATGGATCCTATGACTGCCATGGATCCTAAGACTGCTATGGATCCTATGACTGCCATGGATCCTAAAACTGCTATGGATCCTACGATTGCTATGGATCTTACGACTGCCATGGATCCTAAGACTGCTATGGATCCTACGATTGCTATGGATCTTAGGACTGCCATGGATCCTAAGACTGCTATGGATCCTACGATTGCTATGGGTCCTACGACTGCTATGGATCCTACAATTGCTATGGATCCTACGACTGCTATGGATGCCACGACTGCTATGGATCCTACGATTGCTATGGATCCTACGATTGCTATGGGTCGAGTCTCATTTTTCGCAAAACTCTTTCAAAAAATGTGGGAAACGGACGCCCCCCCCCCCCCCATCCTCCTCCTCTCGGCTTCTGGTGAAAATTATGCGGCGAGAGAACCGGATAGAAGAAAGAGAGAGGAATCTTTAATCGTCTTAGACAGAAGGAAACGCCGTTCCGTCTCTACGATCCCCTCCTCTGCCCCCCCCCACCCCCTCCCCTTCTTCCTCCCTCCTATGCCCCGCTCCCCCCTCCCCTTCCCTTCTCCCCTCCCCTCTCTGCCCCTGCCCCCCCTCCCCTCCTATCCTCCCTTCTTCCTCCCCTCCTCTGATCCCCCACCCCCTCCCTTCTTCCTCCCCTTCTTCTTCCCTCCTCTGCCCCTGCCCCCTCCCCTTCTTGCCCCTCTTCCTCCTTTCTGCCTTCTCCTCCCCTTCTCTGCCCCTCCTCCCCTCCCCTTCCTTCCCCTCCTCTGCCCCCTGCCCCCTCCCCTTCTTCCTCCCCTCCTTCTCCCCTCCCCTTCTTCCTCCCCTCTCTGCCCTCCTCCCCCTCCCCTTCTTCCCCCCTCCTTCCTCTCCCCCCCCTCCCCTCTCTCCCTCCCCCCTTCTTCCCTCCTCTCCCCCCCCCTCCCCTTTTCCTCCCCCTCTTCTGCCCCCCCTCCCCCTCCCCTTCTTCCCGGACGCCCTCTGATACTCCGGAGAGCCCGGGAAGGCCGCGGGCATATTGATTAAGCTTCCATATCGAGACGAAGGTTCATTACACACACGCACATGCAAGCGGGCACGAACGTACATCACGCTTGTCTCTGTGTGCACATACAGGCGAAGATACGTGCTCATACAAGGTGGAAATACTTGCCTATGATACGAGACGTAGAGTCCGTCCGTAAGTCTGTTGATCCATCTATCTATTTAGATCCGTCTCTCTTCCTTTTCTCTATCTATCCATCCATAAATCTGTTTATCCATCCATCCATCTATCTGTTTATCTATCCATCTATTTATCTATCTATATCCATCCATCCATCTATCCATCCATCCAACCATCCATCCATCCATCCATCCATCCATCCATCCATCCATCCATCCATCCATCTATTCATCCATCCAACCATCATCATCCATCCACCAACATCCACCCATCTTCTATCAACCATCCATCCACCCACATATCCATCCATCCATCCATCCACATATCCATCCATCCATCCACCCACATCCATCCATCCATCCATCTATCCACCCATCCATCCACCCACCCATCCATCCACCCATCTATCTATCCATCCATCTATCTATCCATCCATCCATCCACCCACATATCCATCCATCCATCCATCTATCCATGCATCCATCCACCCACCCATCTATCCATCCACATATCCATCCATCTGTATCCATGCATCCACCCACCCATCCATCCACCTATCCATCCCTCCATCTATCCATCCATCCACCCACCCACATATCCATCCATCCATCTATATCCATCCATCCATCCATCTTTCTACACGCGAGAAATGGCATAGACCTCATGGCGACAGCCGTCCTGCCTTTCGAATTGAATTTTCATTTTTATCGTCCGGACTTAATTTTTTTCGTCTTTTTTCTTTTTCATTTTTTCATCTTTTATCCATCCGTTTAGAGGAAGGGGACTGAACGACACGAATGATTACCGAATGAACTGGTAATAACAGAATAATATACGATATTTTATCCGAAATTTAAAGCTGTGAACCGCCACAAAAAGCAATAAATGGAAGCAATATTTGGAACTAGGATTAAGGAAACGGAGAAAGAAAAACGAGGGAGTGGGATTTGTAGGACGAAAAAAAGGAAAGAAAAATAGGAAAAGAGAAAGGGGAATTATAACTACTCCCTCTCTCTCCCTTTTTCCTTCCCTTCCTCCCTCCCCCTCCTCACCCTCTCTCTCTCTTCCTCTTTCTCCCTGTGTCTCTCCCCCTCTCTTTCTCTTTCTTTCTCTCTCCGTCTCTCCCTCCCTCTTTCTCTCTCCTTCCCTCCTCCCTCCCTCTTTCTCTCTCCGTCTCTCCCTTCTCCCTCTTTCTCTCGCCCTCTCCCTCCCTCCCTCTTTCTCTCTCCGTCTCCTCCTCCCTCCCTCCCTCTTTCTCTCGCCCTCTCCCTCCCTCCCTCTTTCTCTCTCCGTCCCTCTTCTCTCGCCCTCTCCCTCATCCCTCCCTCCCTCTTCCTCTCCCCTCCCTCCCTCCCTTCCCACGTGCGTGCGCCCCCCCCCCCCCCCCTCGACCCCCGAGTCGGCGTCTCCCGGCCTCCTCGCCGACGCTCCTCGGGCGCTGGCCACCGCGCGGCCGACGGAGGCCTTTGATCACCGGCGAGAGATCGATGCGTCACTTTGTTTCAGGTCGAGTTAAAGTAGCAAAGTTCATGCTGTTGACGTGGCGGCGGCGGCGGCGGCGGCGGGGTTGGGCTCGTCCGCTGCGGCTGTGACGAAGGGCCGTGCGTGGGCGTGGGGGGGTCAGCGTTCCTTGCAGGAGGGCCAGAGAGAGTCTCCGTGTATTATTTGCGAGCTGGGCGCCGGCCTGGAGGAGGAGCGGGGCGCACAGGAGTCGTTCGAGTGTGTGCGTGAGGCGCTTGAGAGCGGCAGGAGGGCGGCGTGTGGGCGGCGCGGGAGATGAGACAGGAGAGGACCGCGAGGGCGCGAGCACTGTGCTTTAATCACTGAGTGGGAAGAGATTACTTTGTGAAGTACGTTAAAGGTGCTGTGCGCGGCGCCGGGTCTAAGGGGATGCCTGAAGCTGCGACTTGAAAACGCACGGCGTCGTAGCAGCGAATGGATGGAGTCTAGGCATCCGGGCAGCCGATTTCGCTCGTTTTGGGCGTGGTCCAGGTGCAGGAGGCTGACGGAGGCCGTGGCGGGAGGGCTGGGCGGGGCGGGGGGAAGGGGGGGCGCGGTTGGCCCTGGTCCTTCGATTTCTTACGTGTATGTGTTGGTCAAGACGGGAGGGAGATCGCCCGCAGGGGTTTGGATTCAGCGGGAGAGCTATTAATTGCCGAGCGAAGTGCTAAATCTAAAAAAAAAAAAAAAAAAAAAAAGGGGGGGATAAATGTAACCTCGTGTGAAGTTGCAGTTCGGCGAGGCGTCAATACGCGCGGGTGCCCTTTCCGAGGATGGCTAGGGGTTCGAGGGTGACCTGCCAGGCAGATGGAAAGGCCGGGGAAGACCAAGAGCTAAAGGCTAAAGGCTTCAAGGCCGGGGAAGACCAAGAGCTAAAGGCTAAAGGCTTCGGGACAGTCTAGCTTGCATGTCGTAATGGAATAGCTCATCGGTGGCGCCCGCGGCTGATCGTATCCTTGCGTGGGGATTCCTACTCCATGCAGAAGGCGACGATTCCTTCTCCTGGCGCCGGTGGCTCTCTGGAAGGGCGTGTGGATTTCTGGGAATTGCCCGCGGCGCGTGGCTTGAGGGGGGCGTGTGGCTTGAGGGGGGCGTGTGGCGGGCCGTTTGGCGGGTCATTGAGGTACGCCGTTTTGTGGCTTCTTTTCGTTTTTTTTTCTTTTTCTTTTCTTTTCTTTCCTTACGTGACAAAACGGGCATTGATCTCGAACGTCGCTCCTAGAATTACCTGGCGAATGCTTCGAACTGAAATCAGACCTGCATAATAAGCTACCTGAAGGACCGTTAGAATCACGAACATCTCGCATGAATTACACAACACCCCCCCCCTTCACCACTAACCCGCTTCGCCTCCCATTCCCCCCCACCCCCCCCCCACCCCCCATCTCCTCCCCGTAAATTGGTTATCGAGCTTTTTTTCCCCGACGTGAGGCTAAGAAACAAGACTTTCGCCATTGACAATTTTTCCTCTCGTGATTCAGGGCTACTTGGTTTTTTTCTTACCTTGTGTAATATCGGCGCTCGTAATGCACCATTATCCGCCGCGGCATCGTCTTCCTGGCTTGATGGCCTGGCATTAAGTATTTTTGCTCTTTGCGGCTTGGCATATTCGCCGTCATTTCGCCGACTCGCAGTCTGGGTCTCTCTGTCTGTCTGTTTGTCTCTCTGTCTGTCTGTCTGTCTGTCTGTCTGTCTCTCTGTCTCTGTCTCTGTCTCTGTCTCTGTCTCTGTCTCTGTCTCTGTCTCTGTCTCTCTGTCTCTCTCTCTCTCTCTCTCTCTCTCTCTCCTCTCTCTCTCTCTCTCTCTCTCTCTCTCTCTCTCTCTCTCTCTCTCTCTCTCTCTCTCTCTCTCTCTCTCTCTCTCCTCCCTCCCTCCCTCCCTCCTCCCCTCCTCTCCCTCCTCCTCTCCTCTCTCTCTCTCCTCTCCCTCCATCCTCACATTCACTTTCTCATTCTTTCTCAATCTCCCTCATTCTTTCCTTCCTTCCATAGCCGTATATTTACGCGATCGATATTTCTAAAGTTGGAAGCTTCTTGTAACTCTTGATGCTATCGCGGCCGTCTTTCCCTGACCAGCTGACAGCTCCGAACCGGCTCATCTTGATGACCCGATATGACCTGTTTCGGGGCCGGAACCAAGTATATTATATATTATGTATATATATATATAATATATATATATATATATATATATATATATATATATATATATATATATATATATATATATATATATATATATATATATATATATAATATATATATAATATAATATATATATATATTCACACACACACATTTGTATAAAACTATGTAATATATACTATATACTTATAACAATGACAACAGTGCACGTAAGGATAAATAGTGTATAAATATGCAATATTAGTATATGACCATATTCGTATATATGCATATACACATATCAGTCCGCTTTACATCACTCACTTAGTATGCATAACATGTCCGACAAGACGATGATAAGATATACACTAGAGAGCACTCGCTTGTTCATGTGAGTGTGTATGTGTGTGTAGAGAGAGAGAGAGAGAGAGAGAGAGTGAGGAGAGAGAGAGAAGAGAAAGAGAAAGAGAAAAGAGAAAGAGAGAATGTGAATGTGAATCCGTGTGAATGAGTGTGTGCATGTGTCTGAGTGCGCGTGTGTGTATTATTATTTAACCCCCCTCACTGCCGCCCATCCACGCCGCCCGCCCCTAATCCCCCCCCTCTCTCTCCGCCCGCAGATTAAGGCCTACGAGAAGATCGACAACGCGGAGGAGAGAAGACGGGTGGCTCGGGAGATCTACGACAATTTCATCATGAAGGAACTCCTGTCCAACACGCACGTAAGTTCCTGTCGGGGATTTTTAGGGGGATTTTTTCAGCGGATTTTTTAAAGGGGGGGGGGGGTTGAATGGATTTTTAGCGGGGGTTGAAGTCTGGTCTTTCGTGTATGTTTTTTTTATTTTTTTTGTTTTTTTTTTTGTTTTTTCTTGTGTTTTTTTTTTAAAACCTGTCCTCTTTTTTTCTTTTTCTTTTTTTTAAGCTTTTTTTATCTAATATTATTATTTTTTTTACTTTTTTTCCTTCTTTTTAAGCCTTTTCTCTTATTTTTCCCCGTTTCTTCTCTTTTATCATCTTTCTTTCCTTTCCTTATTTTCTTTTTTTCTTCTTCCTTTTCCTCCTCTACTTTCTCCCCCATCTTCTTCCTTTATTCTTGTTTTCTTCTTTACCTCTTAGTCCTCCATCTCTTTCTCCTTTTTTCCCTTCCTCCTTCCACTTTTTCTTTCTTCTTCTCTTTCGTCTTCTTCCTCTTCTTGTTCTTTTCTTTTTTTCCTCTTTTTCTCTTCTTGCTCCTCTTCCTGACCCCCTTTCCCCCTGCTCTTCCTTCTTTCTACCCTGTTCTTCCTCCTATTTCTTTTCTGCCCCAATTCTTCTCTACTTTTATATATCTGATGTTTCTCTGTCTCCCTTTCTTTCGAGACTGGTATTGATATCAGTGTGTACCTGTGTACATCGATTTTGTGTAAACATACATCCTTTTGGGTATCTCTCTCTCTCTATCTCTAATCTATCTATCTATCTATCTATCTATCTCTATCTCTCTCTCTCTCTTCTCTTCTTCTCTCTCTCCCTCCTCCCCCCCTCCCCTCTCCTCCTCCTCCTCCCTCCTCCTCCTCCTCCTCCTCCCTCCTCCTCCTCCTCCTCCTTCTCTCCTTCTCCTCCTCTCCTCCTCCTCCTCCTCCTCCTCCTCTCCTCCTCCTCCTCCTCCTCGTCCCTCTCGCTCCTTAACTGTTCTTTCCTCCTTCGACCTGCTTTTGGCTTTTCTTTCTTAAATTTCTCTTTCCGAGCGCAGTTTATCCTCATTTTCTTGTCTTTCCGTCTTCGCCATTTCAAATATCTTCCTTAGCTTCCCTTGAGCTCCTCCCTTCGCCGAGCGGTTTCTGCGGTTTCTTCGTCTCTCCTTTTCTTCGGTTTCTTTGCTTTTCGTTTCTGAGGTTTCTCTGTCTTTCGTTATTTCTGTTTCTTCCACTTTCGTTTTTTCGGCTTTCGTTTCTTAGGTTTCTCTCTTTCGTTATTTCAGTTTCTTCCACTTTCGTTTCTTTTCTTTTCTTCGGTGTCTTTGCTTTTCGTTTCTTGTTTCTTCGGTTTCTCTGTCTTTCGTTATTTCTGTTTCTTCCACTTCCGTTTCTTCGGCTTTCGTTTCTTAGGTTTCTCTGTCTTTCGTTATTTCTGTTTCTTCCACTTCCATTTCTTCAGTTTCTTCGGTTTCTCTGCGTTTCGTTATTTCCGTTTCTCTCTCTTTCGTTATTTCTGTTTCTTCCACTTTCGTTTCTTGGGTTTCTTTCCTTTTCTTTTTTCGGTTGAGGTTTGTTTCTCCGTCCTTCGTTTCTTTGCCCTTATCTCTTTGCTCTGCCTTCGCTCTTCTTTTCTTTGCCCTTTGTTTCTTCGCCTTGGATTTATTTTCCCTATTTTTCTCTTCCCTTCGTTGCCTCCTCCTCGTCGTCGTCGTCGTCGTCTTCCTCCTCCTGCTCTTCTCTTTCTTCTACTTCTTCTTTCTTCTCCTCCTCCTCCTCCTCCTCCTCCCCCTCTCCCCCTAACCTCCCCTCCCCCTCACCCCACCTCCTCACCCCTCACCCTTTCTTCCCTCACCCTTCACCCCACCCCCCTCCCCTCCCTGCCACCCCTTGCCCTCAGAGCAGACATCGCCATTGTTCCTGATCTACGCGAGGGACCCATGGGCGGCCTTTGTTGTTGTTGTTGTTTTTGCTTTTTCTATTTTTAAAGGAGTATTGTGAGAGTCTGTGGAGGAGACGCCGGGGAGGAGGAGGGAGGGAGAGAGGGAGAGAGGGAGAGAGGGAAGGAGGGAGAGGAGAGGAGGGGAGAGGAGGAGGGAGAGAGGGGAGGAGGGAGGAGGGAGAGGGAGAGGGGGATGTAGAGGAGAGGGAGGGAGTGGGAGAGAGGGGAGGGAGGGGGAGGGAGTGGGAGAGAGGGAAGGAGGGAGGGAGGGGAGAGAGAGAGGGAGGAGGGAGGGGGGGAAGAGGGAGGAGGGAGGAGAGAGGGAGGGAGGGGGAGGGTGAGGGAAGGAGGGAGAGGGAGAGAATGTGTGTTTTTGTTATGTATGTTCGTGTGTGTCCTCCTATCCTACAAACTTGTAATCACTCCACTTCCAGTATTAATATAATTCCATCATATACGAAAGCAGCACGAGTACCGGATGCAAATCACCCTTTTTTTTCTCTCTCTCATCGAGGTACACTTAAAAAAAAAATCGGAACAAGTGGCGCAGTACGTTAGAGCGAGCCCCAGGCCATCTCCGGTCTGACCCTTGCCGAGTGTAGTTCATTAACAAGTGTGCAGAAGTCGTGTTGGAGTGCGGTAGAGCGGCGAGTGTGGCTTAGGCATTCCCTCCTCCGCCTTCCCCCCCCCCCCTTGGCCAACCTCTTCTTGTTTCCCCCTCTTGTCCTTCCCCCCCCTCATCCCCCACCCCCCTATTCCCTCGTTTTCCTTTTCCTTGCGTCCGCCCCTCCGATATCCACTGTTCGCTTCTTGTCCTTTTCCCCTTCTTGTTCCTTTTCCTTTCCCTTACCCTGGCCACCCATTCTATGCTCCCCTTCCTTCTCCGCTCCTCCCTCTGTCTCCACTTATTCTGATCCCTTCCTCCTCTCTGTTCTCCTCTTTATCCTCACCTCCTTCACCATCTTTCATCTTTCTTTCTTTCTTTCTTTCTCTTTCTTTCTTCTTCTTTTCTTCTTTTCGTTCTTTCTTCTTTCTTCCTTTCTTTCTTTTCTCTTTCTTTTCTCTCTCTCTCTTTCTCTTCTCTCTCTCTCTCTCTCTCTCTCTCTCTCTCTCTCTCTCTCTCTCTCTCTCTCTCTCTCTCTCTCTCTCTCTCTCTCTCTCTCTCTCTCTCTCTCTCTCTCTCTCTCTCTCTCTCTCTCTCTCTCTCTCTTCTCTCTCTCTCTCTCTCTCCTCTCTCTCCTCTCTCTCTCTCTCTCTCTCTCTCTCTCTCTCTCTCTCTCTCTCTCTCTCTCTCTCTCTCTCTCTCTCTCTCTCTCTCCAAATCCCTCCCTCCCTCCCTCCTCCCTCCTCCCTCCTCCTCCTCCCTCCCTCCTCTCTCCCCCTCCTTCTCCCTCCCCTCCCCTATCCTCTCACTCTCTCTCTCTCACTCTCTCTCTCTATCTCAACCCTCTCCCTCCTCCGCCCTCTCTCCCTATCCCTCCTCCCTCCATCTCCTCCCTCTCCTTCTCCCTCCCCTTCCCTCCATCTCCTTAGGTGGAAGGCTCAGTCTTATGCACGATCAATCCATTATTCCGTCACCCAACCGCCGTGACCTCCTTCTCCGCCTGACCTGAGACGAGAGAACCTCTTCAGGAGCCCCACTTCTGCCTCCCCCCCCCCCCCCCTCCCCTTCTCGCTCGCACGCACGCACAAACGGAGAGAACTGAGTGAGTGAATGAAACGGATGGATAAAAGAACGAGAGCGAGAGAGAGAAACATATGGATGGATGGATAGATGGATAAATAGATAGATAGGTAGATAGATAGATAGTAGGTAGGTAGGTAGGTAGGTAGATAGATAGATAGAAAATTAGATTAACATATAAATATAGATAGATAGATAGGTAGAAAGTAGAGATAATTGATAGATAGATATAGAAAATAGATATAAATATAGATAGATAGATCGATAGATAGACAGCTGGGTAGGTGTGTGAAAAGGCCGCTTCTCAAGAAACGCAGCGCAAGACGACCTAAGGCGCGAGTGCATCTCCGAGTGTGGCTGCGTGGAGAGGACGAGGAGGCGAGGAGGGCGAGGAGGGTAATGAGGGAGTGCTTGTTCCTAGGGGAAGGAGAGGGGCGGAAGGGCTGCTAATTGCGATAATGAGATTAGGGGAGGCTTGCGGGGAGGCCGTGAGGGCACCGCGCCGGCCGCGAAGAGTCCCCCGATCGAAGCGAAGATGCCGCGGCCGCTGCGTCCGGGAGGAGGACCTTCCGTGGCGGCGGGCGGGGCTCTGGCGGGCGGCACCAGAGGGAGGCCCGGCTTGGAACAGGGGGCAGGGGGTGCAAGGCAGTGCAGGCCAGGGTAGTGCAGGGCAATGGAGTAAGGACAGGGAGTGCAGGGCAATGGAGTGCCAGGGTAGTGCAGGGCAATGGAGTATAGGACAGGGCAGTGGAGGCAAGGAGTGCAGGGGGAGTGCAGGACAGGGAGTGGAGTGCAGGCAATGGAGTACAGGACAGGGAGTACAGAACAGGGGAGTGCAGGGCAATGGGAGTACAGGACAGGGGGTGCAGGGGGAGTGCAGGACAGGAAGGCAGCTGCAAAGGACAGAATGGAGGCACGAGATTTGTGTGCGGAGGAGTGGATGATCTAGGAGGGAGTGTAAGTGATGCATGGAAGTGTGTTTAACGAGAGGGGTGTAGATATCTGGAGAGAATGGAGTGGAGGGAGGAAAATGGGGAGTACGAGAGGCGTAATGGGGGATAGTAATGCTAATGAGCTTAAGAAAGGAAATGTAGGATGAGTTTAAGCGTTTTGAGTGCTTCGGGGACCGTGGGCGGAGAGCAGGTAGTTAGGGCGTCGTGGGAACCAAATAGAGGGAATACCTTTATAAAGATCAGACCGTATAGAAGAAGAAACAAACAAATAAGTACTAATGGCCTGACTTAGAAACATAATCGTATTGGGGTCAATGTAACGGTGTACAAAGTCGGTATAAATAACTGACATACAAAACCAGATTTATATAGGTCTGAGAAATGAAGGAAACGATTCGACTTTCGCATCTTTGGGTTTTAGACAGTACAGGGGGCATGTTTTTTTTAGAGACTTGATCCAGCCTCTTAGATTTCAATTGTATATTTCATACTCTCCAGCAAGAAGACATTTAAACGTCCAGAAGGATAAGAAAACGGTCAGGATATTTTGAGAAGACAGTATAGTGTATTATCCTGTCTCTCTCCTTCAGTATAGTGCGAGGGGACGCCAAAAAGGAGAGTTTATAATCCTGCCTCTCTCCTTCAGTATAGTGCGAGGGGACGCCAGGAAAGAGAGTATTATCCTGCGTCTCTCCTTCAGTATAGTGTGAGTGGGATGCCAGGAGAGTGTTATTCCTGCCTTTCCTTCAGTATAGTGCGAGGGGACGCCAAAAAGGAGAGTGTATAATCCTGCGTCTCCTCCTTCAGTATAGTGCGAGGCCGCCAGATGTATATTCAGTCTCTTCTCAGATAGTGTGAGTGGACGCCAGGAGAGTATTATCCTGTCTCTCTCCTTCAGTATAGTGCGAAGGGCCGCCAGGATAGAGATATTATCAGCCTCTCTTTTCAGTATAGTGTCAGGGGACGCCAAAAAGGAGAGTATAATCCTGCCTCTCTCCTTCAGTATAGTGCGAGTGGACGCCAGGAGAGTATTTCCTGTCTCTCTCCTCTCTCCAGTATAGTGTCAGGGACGCCAAAAAGGAGAGTTTATAATCCCTGCCTCTCTCCTTCAGTAATAGTGTCAGGGATGTCAGGAGAGTGTTTTCCCCTGCCTTTCCTTCAGTATAGTGCGAGTGGACGCCAGGAGAGTATTATCCTCTCCTCCTTCAGTATAGGGCAGGGACGCCAAAAGGAAGTTTATAATCCTGCCTCTCTCCTTCAGTATAGTGCGAGGGATGCCAGAAAAGAGAGTATATCCATCTCTTTTCAGTATAGTGTCAGGGGACGCCAAAAAGGAGAGTTTATAATCCTGCCTCTCTCCGTCAGTATAGTGTCAGGGGACCCCAAAAAGGGGAAAGTATTATCCTGCCTTCCTTCAGCATAGTGTGAGTGGACACCAGGAGAGTATTATCCTGTCTCTCTCCTTCAGTAATAGTGTCAGGGGACGCCAAAAAGGAGAGTTTATAATCCTGCCTCTCTCCTTCAGTATAGTGCGAGGGGAAGTCAAGAAAGAGAGTATTATCCTGCTTCTCTCCTTCAGTATAGAGGAGTTGCAGCTTTAGACATTACCAACATGTTCCAAGTTGAGCCCAAGATGACAGCTTCTTCACTCCGGCCTCGCATATTCATAGAGCCTGAAATTAATTTTGTGGTCTGTCTAAGCCCAGGCGGTTGAGTTGACGGTTTTGCGGTTATTGTTTTTTTTATGTTTTTTTTTGTGATGGTGGTGGTGATGTTAGGAATGAGAAGGATAGTGGTGATAGGAATGATAATGGGAATGTTTTGGATAATGATGGTAATGATGATAGTCTTAGTAATAGTGAAATGGTAATGATGATAGTATTGATAATGATGATAGTCTTAGTAATAGTGAAATGGTAATGATGATAGTATTGATAATGATGATAGTAAAAAGGTGATTCTAATGGTAATAATTAACAACAGCAATGATAGTAGTATAATGATGATAATCATTATTATCATTATTACCATTTTTATACACTATTATTCATAATTATTATTGTTGTTGTTATCATTATCATTATTATTATGATAATGATGATGATAATGGTAACGATAGTGAAAGCAAAAACGATAACGATGACAACAACAACAACAACAATGATAATAATAATAGTGAGAACAATGATGAAAATGATGATAATGATTTTTGTATTCATATTGTTATTATTCTTCTTCTTCTTATTATTATTATCATTATCATTATCATTATCATTATCATTTCATTTTCATTATTTTCATCATTACCATTATTATTACTATTATTATAGATGAATAGATAAGTAGACACAGACACAGATAGGTGAATAGATAGATATGTGCGTATTTTCAGACGGACAGACAGTCAGATGAAGGGATAGATGTGTGTGTATTGGTATCATTCTTTCTTTTTTCTTCTTCTTCCCTTTATTATCATCATTGGCTGAGTCTCTTGGCCGCGGTTCCTCAGGGCGAGCGAAGGAGTGCTTCAGGACCGACCGAAGGAACCGACTTTTCTTCGCACTCCCGCAGATGGGGACGCCCGCCGCCCACAGCTGGCGACACGCCCCTCGCAGATGGGGGAATGGGGGAAGGGGGTGGGCGAGGGGGGGGGTGGGGAAGGATGAGGGGGGGAAGGGGGAGGAGGAGGAGGTGGAGGGGGAGCAGGGGGATGGGCGAGGGAGGGATGGAGGAGGGGGTGAGCGAGGGAGGGATGGAGGAGGGTTGAGGGTGGGAGGGGGATGGAGGAGCGGGTTAAGGGTGAAGGGGTGGATGGAGGAGGGGGGATGGAGGTAGGAGGGGGAGGCAAGGAGGGGGACGATGCGCGTACTTCGCAGCCTGGCAATTAGGATGATTAACCCGGGCGGGGATGCCGTCGTCGTACTCTCGTGTAGTCAACGCGTTTTTTTTTTTTTAGGTCCGTTCTTTAGGGGCGGATTAGCCTGAAACCACCCCGCTTTGGCCCTTCAGCCGCGGGCCTTTTCCGAGTGCCAGGGCCTCTTGCAGCCCCGCCTCGCCTCGCCGCCCCCTGGTTCTCGTTGTCTGCCGCGGCGTTGCAGAGGTTTGCAGCAACACGAGGCTCGTTGCGTTTCCCTCTCGCCCGCCATCACGCGCTTGTCAGGTCGTATCGGCATTTCCGGCTTCAAAGTGAGTGATTTCGTCTATTATCTCCGGTCAGTCAACAATTTTTTCGGCGTAAAAAACGGGCGGTGATTGCAACTCGAATGCCAACGGTCAGCTGATTTTTTTTTTTTTTTCCCTTTTAGCCCGCCAGAATATTCAGGTCTATTGTGATGTGTGTCTGTTCGTTTGTTTTTGTTTGTTTTGTTTCTGTTTTTTTTCTTTCTCTTGTCTGTGTATCTTTCTCTCCCTTCATCCATGCCTCTCTCTCTCTCCCCTCTCCTCTCTTTCTCCTTCCCTCTCCTCCCTCTCTCTTTCCCTCCCTCTCCCTCTCTCTCTCTTTCCCTCCCTTCCCCCCCCTCCCTTCTCCCATCCCTCCCCCCTCTCATCTCCCATGAAGCGGGCGCGGGCGGGGGCGCGACAGGCAGTCCCGCCCCGCCCGCCTCGGCCCTGGAAAGCGGGAAGGAAGAGGCTGTAAAAACGGCGAGACAAACGGGTGGAATTAAGCTCGTTTTTTATGTAGAAGGGAGGAAAATGGAAGGAAGAAAGACAGAAGAGGAGAGGGAAACGGAAAGAAAGACAGAGGAGGAGAGGAAAACGGAAGGAAGAAAGACAGAGGAGGAGAGGAAAACGGAAGGAAGAAAGACAGAGGAGGAGAGGAAAACGGAAGGAAGAAAGACAGAGGAGGAGAGCAAAACGGAATGTTCATTTTTCCCCGTCGGCGCTGCGTCTCTAACTTTTCCCGACGACGGCCAATCACGGAAGGGGTTCCTCGCGGGGAGCGGGGAGGTCGTCTGTCACGTCTGTGTTTGGTGTATGGCGCTCTTTGTCTCTCTCACTCTCTCTCTCTCTTTGTCTGTCTCTGTCTCTCTCTCGCTCTCTCTCTCTGTCTCTCTCTCTCTGTCTCTGTCTCTGTCTCTGTCTCTGTCTCTGTCTCTCTCTCTCTCTCTCTCTCTCTCTCTCTCTCTCTCTCTCTCTCTCTCTCTCTCTCTCTCTCTCTCTCTCTCTCTCTCTCTCTCTCTCTCTCTCTCTCTCTCTCTCTGTCTGTCTCTCTCGCTCTCTCTCTCTATCTGTATCTATCTATCTCTATCTCCCCCCCCAACCCCTTTCTCTCTCCTTATCCTTCCTCTTCTTTTTCACTTTCTCCTCATCCTACTCTTCCTTCACCTCCTTCCCGTTCTATTCCCTTCCCGAGCCCCTTCGTCTCCCTCACCTCTCTCCTCCGTCCCTTCTCCATCTCTCTGTTTTCTCCAGTTGTCCTCCATTTTCCCCAGATCTATAAACAACAGACATTTGGAGAGAGAGAGAGAGAGAGAGAGAGAAGAGAGAGAAAAGAAGAAAGAGAGAGAAAGAGAAAGAGAGAAAGAGAGGGGCGAGTTCAACCAGACAGACAGACATCCGCGCGCGTGTGAGGGAAGGGGTGAGGCTCAGTCACTTCGGGCGGGGCGGCGGGAGTTAAACGAACGAGGGAAAGGGCGTGTAAGGTTTCAATTATCACCCGAATTCACGTTTATTATTTTTTCCCTCTCCCATTTCTCTCTCTCATTGGCCTTGCGTGGCTGCCTTGCCCATTTTTCTCCCTCCGTGGCTGTCTTGCCCATTTTTCTCCCTCCGTGGCTGCCTTGCCCATTTTTTCTCCCTCCGTCCCTTGCGTGGCTGCCTTGCCATTTTTCTCCCCTCCGTGGCTGCCTTGCCCATTTTTCTCCCTTGCCTTGCCCATTTTTCTCCCTCTTGCCTTGCCCATTTTTCTCCCTCCGTGGCTGCCTTGCCCATTTTTCTCCCTCCGTGGCTGCCTTGCCCATTTTTCTCTCTCCGTGGCTGCCTTGCCCATTTTTCTCCCTCCGTGGCTGTCTTGCCTCCGCTTCCGCCTCCTTGCAACAACGGGAGGATTTTATCGGCCGGAGTTACGGCCACCTTTGCAACCGGCGCAGGGATCGCTGATGAAGAAGCCAAGCCCGCTGGCGTAATCTGGTTTGCATTTGATTGGTATTGATTGCGATCTCGGCAAGACGCTATTGGACTCGAGGCCTGGCAACCCGACTGTCCTTGCGAGGCGTGGGACAAGGACAGGGAGAGCAAGGACAGGGAGATCTGGAGGAGGACAACTGGAGAAAACAGAGAGATGGAGAAGGGACGGAGGAGAGAGGTGAGGGAGAGGGAGGGGCTAGGGGTAGGGACAGGGAGAGCAAGGACAGGGAGAGCAAGGAAAGGGAGAGCAAGGACAGGGAGAGCAAGGAAAGGGAGAGCAAGGACAGGGAGAGCAAGGACAGGGGGAGCAAGGACAGGGAGCAAGGACAGGGGGACAAGGAAAGGGAGAGCAAGACAGGGAGAGCAAGGACAGGAGAGCAAGGACAGGGAGAGCAAGGACAGGGGAGCAAGGACAGGGGAGCAAGGACAGGGAGCAAGGACAAGGACAAGGACAGGGAGGAGGAAGCAAGACAGAGCAAGGACAGAGCAAGGACAGGGAGAGCAAGGACAGGGAGAGCAAGACAGGAGAGCAAGGACAGGGGAGCAAGGACAGGGAGGCAAGGACAGGGGGAGCAAGGGACAGGGAGAGCAAGGACAGGGAGAGCAAGGACAGGGGGACAAGGACAGGGAAGCAAGGACAGGGAGAGCAAGGACAGGGGAGCAAGACAGGAGAGGAAAGGGAGAGCAAGGACAGGGAGAGCTAGGACAGGGGGAGCAAGGACAGGGGGAGCAAGGACAGGGAGAGCAAGGACAGGGGGAGCAAGGACAGGGAGAGCATGGACAGGGAGAGTAAGGACAGTCGCGGTGCTGCTTCGGTTTCCCGAGTACTGGTATCGAGGCTTTTTTGTTTTGTTTTTGTTTTGTTTTGTTTTTGTCTTCCGGCTAATGCGATTGTTTTTGTTTTTTTGTTTTTGTTTTTATTTTTGTCTTCCGGCTAATGCGATTAACATTGGAATTTGTGCTTTCTCCTCTTTCCTTTGAAGAATGTCGCGATGTCCGAAAATGAGAAAATTCCTCCCCAACCGAAAGAAGAACAAAGGCAAGAGGAAATAAAGCAAAGAAATAATTTGGAAAGACCGTCATTGAAAGTTGTAAGACGCAGCATTCCCGCATCCCCTGATAAATTGATGGAATTGGCGGAAGGAAGTTACGACTGAAAACTCCAGCACTTTTTTCCTCCCGGCGCGCCAGGATCAGCGGGCGGAAGACCTCCTTCGTCTGATGCCCTTTTTTCTTTTGTTTTTCTTCTTTTTTTTCTTTTCTCTCTCTCTTGTCTTTTCTTTTTCTTTGTTTCTTTTTTTATTTTATTTTCATCTTTTCTCTTTTTTTTAAATATTATCTTTTTTTTGTTTTGTTTTTATCTTCTTTTCTCTCTCTTTCTTGTCTTTTTCTTTTTCTTTGTTTCTTTTTTTTGTTTTTTTAAATTTTATTTTCATCTTCTTTCTCTCTCTCTCTCTTTTTTTTTAATATTATCTCTTCTTTTTGTTTTGTTTTTATCTTCTTTTCTCTCTCTTTTAACTTTTTTTCTCCTTTTTTCATTTTTTTTCTCTTTTTATTTTTTCCCATTTTCCCCCCCTTCAATTTCCCGGAATGGACGGCGCGGGCGGAGAGGAAGCTGGTCCTCGGCTCAAGGGCTCGGCGCGAAGTACTGGTCGAGGGGGACGTCCACGAGGAGGAGGGGGGGGGTACTACAGATGAAAATGGGGTACTACACGGGGGTACTACAGCGGGGGCTGGAAAAGGGAAGGGGGGTACTACAGCTGGAAAATGGGGGGAGGAGGGGTACTACACTGGAAAATGGGGGGGAGGAGGGGGGTACTACAGCTGGGGGGGGGGAGGGAGAGGGTTAAAGGGCGGAGGAGTAGATGAAAGAAGAGGGAGAAGAAGACGAGTAGAACACGAACAGGAAGAATAAAGAAGAAAAAAGACGACAATGTCGTGGGAAGGAGAGAGAGAGAGAGAGAGAGAGAGAGAGAGAGAGAGAGAGAGAGAGAGAGAGAGAGAGAGAGAGAGAGAGAGAGAGAGAGAGAGAGAGAGAGAGAGAGAGAGAAGAGAGAGAAAAGAGAAAGAAAGAAAAAAAGAGAGAAAAAATGAGAAGAGATACTGCTATTTTTTTAAAGAGTAAACGAAAAAAAATTGCCTGATAGATGGAGTGAGGAACCATCATGACAGAAAAGCCCGGGGGGGGGGAGTGGCTGTTTATGAGACGTACTTCCTTCTCTTTTTTTGGAATTTATCTTTCGTTCATTTTTTTTCTCTCTCTCTGATTATAGCTTGAACGGCCAGAGGACATTTAAGTAGCACGGATATAAATGGAACAAATAATATGTAGATGAACAAACAATATTTAGATGAAATGCATAGATGGACTATAAGTAATAATAGTAATGATGATGATGATAATGATAATAGTAATGATAATGATAAGATAATGATCATGATAATAATAACAACAATGATTATGATCATTTTTTTTCTTTTTCTTATTTCTTTAGTTTTTGTCATGGAGTGATGATCCCATAATCTGAGGAGTTTTGATACAGACTAAAGAAAAACAACAAAAAAACTCTTGATGAAATGGAATGTTTTTTTTTTTTTGAAAACTGGTAGCGAGTGAAACGAAAAAATATTGGGTAAAAAACTTTTGATTTCGTAGAGAGAGACATTGGGAAAACGTTTGTGTATTTTTTTCTTTCTTTCTTTTTGAAACCGTTATTAAATACTTGTCGTATTGAGTGTCGTTGTCAGCCAATTGAAAAAGGTTTATTTATACAAGGAATATGTACTTGTTTATTTCTTGTTATTGTTGTCTTGTTCTCTGAAATTGTTGCGATCCTCGACGTGGATACTTCACTCGGATCTCTCGCTTCTCCCTTCGCGTAGAAAAATGTCAGCTACAATTTCTCTTCGCTAAAACAAGGAGTGACTTCTCGTGATCGGGAGGTTTATTTTAGCGAGCAAACTTTCGAGTGTTTTTAGACCTCAAGTTGGCCAGAAATCTTCTGTAGATCGTCTTTATTGTTCCTGGAAATGGAGTTTTTTTTTTCTTCTTCTTCTTCTTGGAGTAATTGCTTCGAGGAACAACACGAAGGAAGAAGTCTTGGCGGAGGTCGTTGCCAGAACTTTCTTGCGGCAAGAGGTCGTTGCTCGCAGGACTCCGCCTCGGTCGTCGGGCGGGGCTGCCCTCTGCCGGCGCCCTCGGTCCTCCTCGGGGTCCTCCTCGGGGTCCTCTTTGGGGTCGAGGTGTCATCAGGACGCCCTCGGCCGACAGGCCTGCTTCTGCGGTCAGGCCTCCCCCGCTCGGCCTCACGCCCGGCGTCCTTCCCATAGCTTTCCCTCCTGGCTGTCTGTCTCCTTATCGGAGGGACGTTTCTCGCTCGCACGCCGTCGCCGCCGGATCGATACCTGCTATCAGCAGTTCCTCCCGCCGGCAGGGCGCGGGAGGAGGACTGGCCCTCGCGAGAGCGCTTGAGGAACGGCGGAGGAGTGCGTGCGGGGGGGCGGCGCCGACAGGGCTTGTGGCGGCGGCGATTAGCGTGGTTGCTGCTGGAGGCGGAGTGGCGGCAGCGGAGCTTTGCGGCTGCGGGCGGGGCTTAGTTCGAGTGAAATTGACGTCGCCGATAATGGCAATGAATGGCGAGGGGGAGGGGGGGGGCGTATCGTCGCATCTGCGGCCTTATCTGGCTTGGCAACCCGGTCAGGAGAGTAACTCAGGCCCAGAGCCACTCGAGTCGGCGGGAGATGCTGACTCGGTCCCGGAGGACAGAATATTCTTCGACATTTTACCGATATCTGAACATTTTCGTGAATCATCTGGCAGCTGCAGAGTGAATGGGGGTCGTGCGTCTAAGGAAGGAGGCGAAGGGGCGGCGAAGGGGTTAGGAGTGAAGGAGATGAAGGGGCGGGCGAAGGAGGCGAAGGGGCGGGGCGAAGGGGTTAGCGGCGAAGGGGCGAAGGAGTTGATGGGTCGGGCAAAAGAGGCAAGGAGGAGGTCATGAGCGAAGGATGCGAAGGCGAAGGGAGGGCGAAGGGAGCGGGCGAATGGGAGGTCATGGGCGAGGGCGCGGAAGGCGTCGTGTGTGTCAGGGCGTGTCTCTCTCTTGCTTTTCGTCGAAATGAGAAATGTTTTTGATGATTTTTTTGGGCTATTGCCAAAAAAAAAAAAAAAAAAAAAAAAAAAAAAAGAGAAAAAACATCCCCCCAAATGGACAAATTACTCAAGTTTTATTTTTTCAGTTGATTTGCCACGATTTTTTTCCCATTTGGGTCGGAAGGCTTTTACGGTTGCCGAAGCGGCGCTGAATGGACGCTGCGTGGGACGGCGATTTAGCCTTTATGTCCTGTTCATTTAAAGGCGTTTCATGTTAGTTTACATGCGACTTTCATTGTTCTTACGTTTCATAGTATATATGTATATATATGTATGTATATATATATATATATATATATATATATATATATATATATATATATTATTATATATATATATATATATACATACACACATATACACACACACATACATACATGTGCATATGCACGTACACATGCACATACACATACATATATACATAAATACACACATATGTGTATGTATGTATGTACGCGTTTTTGTATGTGTACATGTATGTATGCATGCATGCACTCATGTATGTATGCATGTGTGTATGCATTTATGTATATACAATGTATGCATGTATGTATGTATCCATCCATATTGCATATTCCACACGTGGAGAATTCCCAGTGACGCAAAACTCCGCGGTAATAGCACGCCACGTTTCACTAAATGACAAGTCTGACCAAGCTGCAGATCATTTAGAT
>NW_020869401.1:591519-599012 GCF_003789085.1 Penaeus vannamei | reverse complement strand
AAATGTGCAGGAAGACCCCAAGAATGCAAATTTAAAGAGGCGAAGGAAGGAACATATATTTTGAAAGATCATAGTGGTCATAAAGGACATGCAAGCATAACGCGCTGTGAATGAGGCAGGAGGGAGAGCAGCGTGTCTGTTCGTCGCCGGCACCCCGTCTCTCGCTCTCCTTGAAGGGTGTCAGCGTGCCGGTGCGCGCTGCCATCTTGCAGCTCTTGCCAGGCTCGTGTTTCACCGAGGTTAAGATTGCCATCATTACTAAATTATTTTCGTTCGATTTTACTTTTTACTTACAGTGATGGTGGTGTGTGGGGTCTGTTTGGTGTGGAGTGTGTGTGTGGTGGGTGTGTTGTGGTTTGTGTGTGTGTGTGGTTGTTTGTGTGTTGTTGTGTTTGTGGGTGTGTGTGTGTGGTGGTGAGTGTGTGTTTGTGCTGTGTGACACGGTGGTGTGTGTGTGTGTGTGTGTGTGTAGTTTGGAAGTTGTTTGTTTGTGTGTGTGTGTGTGTGTGTGTGTGTTGCTGTGTCTGTATAATGTTAAAGTTTGGAAAGTTGTTTATAAAGCATATGCATTCGTTGTATCACGACAAAGAAAGTCTGCCGATTTTAAGCTCTACCCGGCTCCCAATGAGCAGAACAGGACGAGAACATTTTTCAAAGCGCCATTTTCTGCAAACGCTTCTTTCCTCCTTTCTTTTTGCCTTTGTACGCCTTTTTTCGGGAGAAAACGTGCTCCTCTTCTGTTCTTTTCCGCGGCCCGAGAGAGCAAAGCACAGTAGCTGCGGCGTCGGCTCTCGGCCCTTTTAGATTGCCTCCAGATTGCTTTGCCTTAATTAGATTGCAATAGGCGAAGAAGGCCGATGAGGTCTTCTCTCTTGGGCGGCGCGTCTTGGTGTTGCTGGCTTCCCCTCTTGCGCTTCTTGGGGGCCGGGGTCGTGCGGCGCTCCTCTATCTCTCTGTCTCTGTGCTGTTAAAGCTTGTGTCTCCTGTGTTCTGGTGTGTGTACTGTCTCTTTGTCTCAATCTCAAATGGTGTCTTTGTCTCTCTTTCTCGCTCTTTTCTCTCTTTCTCTCTTTCTCTCTCTTTCTCTCTCTTTCTCTCTTCGTTCAATACTCCTCTCTCTTCTCGTCTCTCTCGATGTCAGTGCCCGCCTATAACTCTCTCTCTCTCTCTCTCTCTCTCTTCGCTCTTCTCTCCTCTCTCTCTCTCCTCTCTCTCTCTCTCTCTCTCTCTCTCTCTCTTCTCTCTTCTCTCTAACTCCCACTCACTCACGTCAATCACGCAGCTCACTCACTATACAACGCAAACTCACTCACACTCACTCACTCACTCACTCACTGCACCTCACCACTACATACACTCACTCAAGACTCACTCTCTCTTCTCTCTCCTACTCTCTCTACTCTCTCCTCTTCTCTCTCTCTCTCATCTCTCTCTCTCTTCTCTCTCTTCTCTCTCTTTCCCTCTCACTAGAGTCTTCTTACACCTTGTCCTGTCCATGGTGTATACAAGAAAGTGACTTTCCTACTTTTGTACTACATACATTTGTGTGGTAGTGCTGATGTATTTTAGTATGTGAGTTGATATATATATATATATATACTATATATAATATATAATATATATATATTATATATAATATATATACTATATATATATGATATATAGTTAATAATATATAATATATAGTATTATATATATCATATACTTATCTCTTTCAGTATGATACCTCAGTGCTGTGTCGTCCCTGTCGAAATGTTCGTGTCTGTCGACGTCGTGGTGTCGTCGTGTGTGTTAGTGTGGTCCTGCTGTGTGTGGTGTGTGTTGTGTGTGTGTGTGTGTATGGACTAGTGTATGTGTATGTATTATGTAGGTGTGTGTGTGTTTGACCTATAAAGTGTTGAGTTTCCTATCTATCTTCATAAATAGATTCGGTAGATTTACCTTTATCTGACCCTATTTATCTCTGCTTTTACCACCTTTCCCTACTCTCATCCTCTCTCGTCTATCTTTACCTCTTACTCTCAATCTCAGCTTTGCGGCTCGTGTGTTGCCCACCAAACCCACCCTCCACCCATCACCCACACCACACACACACCACACACACAACAACACACACAAACTACAGCACACACATGCAAACTGGTATGTAATATAATTACCACCTACACTTCAGGTCACTCTGTCCGGTGAATCTCTTCATGGAGTTTCCCATCCACCAATGCGCCACATTTTCGCCTTCTAGTCATCCTCCTTCTCCTCTCTCTTCTCTCCCGTCTTTATTCCTCTCTCGCCTCCGATTTCGGCCCGCACTTCTTCGCTTCCTCTTCGCCTACTTTTCCTTCTGCTACGTCGCCACTACTCTCATTTCTACCCACGTCTCCAGTCAGTTCTCTCTCTTCTTCTCTACTCTCCTGCTCTCGTCTGCCTCTCTTCGTCTGGTTCTCTCTCCTCTGCGTCTAATACTACACTACTCTGTAGTTCATTCTCGTGCTCGTCCCTCTCTCATAATCTACTCTACAGATATCCCACTCTCACTCTCTCTCATCCCTCCTAGCTCTCTCCTCCATGCTTCTCTTTCCGTCTCTTCTCTCTCTTCTCTCTCTTCTCTTTCTTCCACTCTCTCTCTCTTCTCTCTCTCTCTCTCTTCTCTCTCTCTATCTTCTTCTTATCTCTCTCTCTCCTCTCATTTCCTCTCTCCTTCTTCTTCATGTACTCTCTCGCTCCTTCTTCTCTCTCCTCTCGACAGATAGATAGATACGCCGCTCTCGTCTGCCCCCCCTCCCCTTCCCGGGTCTCCATGGCCTGTCTTTTCGCGTCTTCGTGGGAAATTCCCGACCTCCGGATTTTTTCCAATTCCTAGTATTGTTGGTGTTTTTTTCCTTTTTTTTTCTTTTTTTTTTACCGGATTATATCCATTTTCCGTGGGGTTGGACTCTCCAAAAAGTTTCCCGAAAAATCTCATTCGTCTGCGCGTCACGGCGGCGGCGGCGCCACTCGAGCGGACGATTCCGCCGGACCCGAGGCTCCCGCGCCGCCGTCGGCTTCGCGCTCGCCAGGCTCGGCTGTCGCGACGCCGCTGGTCCTCCTGGCGAAGCAGTGAATGAGCCTCGTTCGTGGGACGTTTTGGGGCGAGGCGTCGATGCGAGGGAGGTTTTGGCGGAGGCTGCTTTGTCCCCGAGTCGCTTCGCCTCCCCGACCGCGCCCACCTCTCGGGGTCCTCGGCTGCGTGCGTGTGCGTGGCCGGAGGTGCTCATCCCCGCGATTGTGCCTCGGCGGGGCGCTCCTCCCGGCCAATCTCCGCGCCTGGGTGCCTCCTCCGCGCACGAAACAGATGGGGACATCTTGGTCGCGCTCCAAGCCCGCTTCGCTCGTGTCCTCTGTGCAATGGCCTCTCGGTGTCGCATCCTTCGCCGAGTCCAAATTGGTCATCCTGCAGGACCCACCCCCACCCCACCCACTCCGCTCCCCCTCCTTGCTCAGTCTCCCTCCCTGCCCCCCCCCCCCCCGCTGCTATTTTTGCGGGGGGGGGGCGGAGGGAAAGTGGTCGCGAGCGGCCTTCGTTTTCTGGAAACATCAACAGGAGAACATCAAAGATGGGTTCCCAGGAGGTCTGGTTTCTTGTTTTTGTGTTTGTGATGTTTTTCCATTGCTTTGCTCGCGTTCTCCTCTTCATCTTCGGGTAGCTTGTGTCCTTCCTTTCCCTTTGGCTCTTAGGCGCTAACGATTTCTCCTCCGTCTCCTTCTCCCGCTTTCACTCCAGTGCGCGGCAGCCATTCATCGCCCGCCGCCACTTTATCAAGCACGTGTTCTTGCGGTAGTTCTTGCAGCTGTCCCTGTTAACCACTTACATATTCTTGGAGTTGCTGTGGGAAAGACGCCTTCTTGCGGTTGGGAAAGGCCCGTTCTTACGGTCGCTTTTGGCAAAACAGGCTCGAACAGATGCTTTTGGTAATGACATACTCCTACAGCTGCTAAAGAGATACTCTTGCGTTTGGCAGAGACATGTTCCTGCAGTTGCTCTTGCTGAATGGACACACGTCTGAATGTTTGTTTGTTTGTTTTTTTCCTTCGCGTAATTTCAGCGAAAGTTTTAGGATGAGGGAAAGTATTTTAGTTTTCATTTGCCTTGCGAGGCTTCATTCTCGTAGTCTAACCCTTGTTTCAATGTTTAGGAATGCATATGCTATGTGTATGTGTGTGTTTGTGTGTGTGTGTTTGTGTGTGTGAGTGTGTGTGTGTGTGTGTGTATCTATACATGTATGTATGCGCACTCCATCGCGCACACGTCCAGCGGTCGTCGCCGTGTTTTCCCGGCTCCTCCTTTCCCCCCCCCCTCCCTTCCCCTCCCTCTCCCCCAGTTAACTCTTTGCACGTAAAAGCGCTTGTCATTCCGGCCGGAGTACAATGGCGTCGCTGCTTCTGAAGCTTCCCTGGCGAGCTTCAGGGATATCTTCGGTCCATCTCTTTGATCATCGTTCTAGACGCTGTAGGAGGAGCCAGATGCGCGGTGTGTCTTCGGGGGGTCGCTCTGTCCCCCCTCCCCTCCCCCCCCTCCCCCTCTCTTACCTATCTAGCCTCTCTTCCGTTTTCCTTTTTACGTCTTTCCTTCTTTTTTTTTTGACTTCATTCCTGTCCTTCCTATTCATTTTTCCTTGCTGCTCTTCATTCATCTCTCCCCTCTCCGGTTTCTTCTCTATTTGTTCTCTCTTCTCCCCTTTCATCGTTCCACTCTCCTCTCTCTTCTCCCCTCTCCCTTCTCTCTTGCCCGCTCTCTCCCTTTCCTTTCTTCTCTCCCCTCTCTCACCACTTTCCTTTCTCTTCTCCGCTCTCTCTCTCTCCCCTTTCCTTTCTCCTCCCCCCTCTTTCTCTTTTCCTTTTCTCCTCAACCCTCTCCTCCCCCTCTCTCTCCCCTTTCCTCCCCCCTCTCCCCTATCCTCCCCCTCTCCCCTATCCTCCCCCTCTCCCCTTTCCTCTCTCTCCTCCCACCCCCTCCCTCCCCCTCTGTCCTCCGGCGTCCTCCAGGCCAAAGGGATGGCGCCCTTTTATGGCATCGGGCGCGACGGAGGAACAAGGAAATGGCGATTGCGCGGGAGGCATTTTGTCCCGCGGAAAACTGGCGCAGGAAAGGAAAGGATTAACCTCGGATGTTTTAGCGCGCGCTGGCCGTGTGTTCTCTTCCAACTCTCGCTTTTTTTTTCCTCTTTTTTTTTATTTTTTTTTACTTTTTTTTTTTCAGTCGTAAGCGGAAATTAATCTCACTCGCGTTTAACGGTCGATTGCAGTGTTTTAAGTCAAAGGGTCCGGTCGGCGCTGGCCCCCTCGCGCCTGTGGCCTGGGGGAGGGAGGGAAGGGAGGGGGGGGGGCGCTGCATGCTTGTTACGACGGAGGAGGCCAGGGAGGGGGGGGTATGTAAGGGTTGGTGCTGATGTCAGATGCAGAAAATGAGAGAAAGAAAATGTAAAATAAAGGGGAAAAGTTTGCGTGTGGAATGGAATAACTGCACTTGTCAGACCCCGGGAGAGCTGATGTGTCATTCTGTAATACGTAGATGATGTTTCGCAATAGGAGGTCATTCTGGTGCTCCTTGGTAACGGTGGTGACGCAATGTAACCATGGGGATCGCTTTCTCCCTGCCGGTACTGTGAGCGGGAGAGAGAAAACAAAATTACGCTGTGGTTTTATGGGGCATCATCTTTCCCATCATTTCAAAAGACCATACTAATGTCTTATTTTACAGGTAAGTGCGCAGTTAAAGTCTCTGAAGTTTTACGATCGCTCTTGTTATTCCCTCCGAGAATGTTTGGTCTTGAGTGAAAAAGTTTGGACGACATGCTCGGCTGCGGCGGGGAGGCAAATTGCGCGCCCGTTATAAAGTTACCCGAAATTGGAACCGAATTCCGGTGTAACTCGACGGGGCGCGTTCCTTTGATGAATCCATCACGGGAGTCGCGGCCGCTTTTAGACTATTTCCGGGGCCGCGGGATGATCGGCGGGAACGTGTCGCAGGTTTTTTTTGGGGGCGTGTTCGTAGCTGGGGGGGGGGCGTGTCGCAGGTTGGGGAATGTGTGGTAGGCTGGGGAACGGTCGCAGGCTGGGGGGAACGTGTCGCAGGCTGGTGGGAACGTGTCGCGCTGTCGTTATGTGCTAATGTGTTTTTTCTCTCTCTTTCTAGCGACAAGTACACAAGATTCTGTCAGTGGAAAAACCTAGAACTGAATATCCAGGTGAGTGGCATTGCCCTTTTTGTGTTTATAGTGCCCATCAGGGTGTGTATGTTATGTTTGCTGCTTGACTTAACACTGAACGCCTTCTAGTATAATTACGTTTTAAGGGGCGGGCGATTAAGGCAAAGATCGGATAACTTAGCTCGGCTGGCGGGAGATTGCATCAACAGCCTGAAGAGGGGAGAAGAAGCCTCGCCAAGACAACACAGGTCGAGCGACGGTCGAGGAGATAAGAGGGCCGTTTTGTGTAATTAGGGCATCCTCGGGGGACAGGCCAGGGTACCTCAGGTGGCTGGTGGGGGGGGGGGGCTTGGGTCGCGAGTGCCTGGCGAGGACCGTCACGCTCGGCTCTGGGGCTTGGGATAAACTGGCTTGGATTAGGAGACGGAAGGGAGGGCAGGGATTACACCATGATTAGGGAGGTCGCCGAGATAGGAGAGCAGTCAGAGCAAGGAGACAGACGCTGGTGATTAGAGGAGAGAGAGAGAGAGAGAGGGAGAGGGAGACTTGGGGAAAGAGTGATGAAGTTGATGAGAGAAGGACGGGGTAAGAGGGAAAGGCCTAATTATCTGAGCAAGGATTCCGAACTTGTCAACAAGTTTGGAGGGATATTAAAGGTCCAGTCAGATTCATTAGCGAGGTGAGCCTAACTTTGCCCGTTAAGCCCCTTTTATGGCTCGTTTTGTAATTACTACGGCGTTTTGTGTGTACCGAATTAGATCTTTCGTGTTACATATTTAGTTTGTGAAAGTGATACAGCGTTAGGGTAGAAGGAAAAGGAGTGGAATCTCGTTAGATTATGGAAGGAAATCACTTAGAAAACAATGAAGGAAGAATTGGCTTAGAAGATGAATGGTTAATGGAGAGAGAGAATAAGAGTGAGTAGGTGAGTGGGTGGGTGGTGTGAGTGAGAGAGTGAGGGGGGGAGCTAGAGAGGGAGGGAGGGAGTGAGTGAGGAGGGAGGGAAGGGGGAGGGAGAGAGGGGGAGAGGAGGGAGTGGGAAAGGGACGTGAGTGTGAGAGGGAGGGAGCTGGGGAGTGAGTGAGGGTGAGAAATTTGGCCCAGAACTCTGCGGAGACCGCTACCCACATTTCACTTATTCCCGGCCTGAGTTGAACACCCCTCTAAAACTTCCACCGACAGTGATTCGTATCATGATCCATCTACAAATACTGATTAAAAAAAAAAAAAACTACAAAAAAAACTTCATTTTCTCACTCACATTCCCTAGAGATGCTTACCGTGTGTTCGTGTGTCCTCAGCTTACCA
>NW_020869401.1:576519-581519 GCF_003789085.1 Penaeus vannamei | reverse complement strand
TACTGTGTGTGTTTGATAAAGTTGGATCTGTACAGATTTTTAGGAAGAAAATCTTGATTCAAGTAGAAAATTGGGAATCTAAGTTGGAGTAAGTTTTTACTTCTCCTAAGGGCTTAGATTAAATTGTTTATTATAGTCTTAGTATTAATCCATGAGAAGTACTGAAAGTACTAGCCTTATTAGGATTAGCTATGTCCATTGTCGGTTTGTCTGTTTGTGCATTTGTTTGAGCACAATTTATGTTTATATAACATAATGTCATTGAGCTAAAAAATGTGATAGGGATGTGTATGTGTGTATTACCAATTGCTTATTTCAGAATGTGGAACTTCCTGATACATTTACACAAGAACTCCGGTCCCTTTTAGAAGGTTTACTTCACAGAGATGTTGACAAGAGACTGGGCTGTAAAGGAAGAGGGTAAGGCGCTTTGGAGAGTCATCGTTCATTTAATGGTGTCTCTAGTTTCTATTTAATCCATATCCATTGACCTGCACTTCAGCTAAGGCTTCAGTTATATTATTAAAGTAGTGCTTGGAAGTGAGAACCATTACTCAATAAATATTTTAAGAAAGGGAATGATCTCATGTATATTTCATAGCCTTTAGAAATCAGTAATAGACTGTCATCAAATAAGATTGTTATTTTAAGTGAATTAGGTATTCAGCTCTGCAAACATGTCAGGATTAGGGATCAGATAAATTTTGATTTCCTTTATGAGTATCTAATATTTTTTGTAGCCTTGTTCTTATAGAACTTGTGTTATACAATTATTATTTCATATGATACAAGTTACTGACAAAGATATTGATCCCAAGGGCTGATGAGGTTAAAGAACACCCTTTCTTCGGAGGCCTGGACTGGCAGCAAGTCTACCTCCAGAAGTACCAACCTCCTCTCATTCCTCCAAGGGGAGAAGTCAATGCTGCTGATGCCTTCGATATCGGGTCTTTTGATGAAGAGGACACCAAAGGCATTAAGGTATGTGGGGAAGAAAGGATTCTTTGTATGGTTTCTTAGCATTTTCTGAGATACTGTGATGTCTTCTAATTTGGAGAATTTTTTAAAGGAGACTTTGATATGACTGTTATGATGATATCAAAAGCAGATGTATTTAGTGAGTATGATGTATTTACTAGTACCATGCTTCACATTTGAATTCTTTATGATGATGAGATTGGCTTTCTAGCATCCTTTTTTATTGTTTTTGTGTGATTATGCATATATATATCACAACCAAATTGTATTATGTACATTATACTGTAATTAGATATTTTTTGATTTGCAGTTAATGGAAGCAGACCAAGATCTTTATAAAAACTTTCCATTGGTAATAAGTGAAAGGTGGCAAACTGAAGTGGCAGAAACAGTATTTGAGACAATCAATCTGGAGGCAGATAAGGTAGAACATAAACGTCGAGCAAAACACAAATTTAAGTTTGACACGGACGAGAAAGGTAAGCCTTGGTTATGTAGAATTGTGCATCTATGAATTGTGTAGTGTTACTGAGTAACTGGGTAGTCAGTAGTAGGCTTGAATCAAAAGTATAATCGTTAATTCTGTGACCAGTCAGATTAAGTGACTGTATTATTATACTTTTTTTTTTTTTTTTTTTTCAACACTTTTTATTGGATTATTGTATACATTGAAATTCAAATGATAGTGTTATCTGTTTATTTATTTCCTTTTTCTTTACTCCCTTCAGAATCAGATTGTATAATCCATGGCTACATCAAGAAGCTAGGTGGCCCCTTCACCTCTGCCTGGCAGACCCGTTACGCCAAGCTTTATCCAAACCGTGTGGAACTGCATTCGGAATCCAGCTCAGGCAAACCTGAACTCATCTTCATGGACCAGATCGATGAAGTGTCGTCAGATTTTGTACAGATAAAAGGGGAGAACTGCATTGTCCTCAAGACGAAAGACAGCAAGATTGTCCTGACAAATCCTGTAGGTATTCCGAGTTTCTTTCCTCGGAGTAGGATTATGCATCCATAGAGTGTGTTGCTGATAGCATTCAGTACTGCTTGCAGAAGTAGGGAAAATTAGAAGAAATGGTTTTGTATGAGTAAGAGAAAAGTATTAATTAAAATATTCTTCTGTCAGCATATAGAGTTCTTAAACTATGAGTCCATATTATAATAGATGGTGCATGTGTCTGATCTAAATAATTCTGTAGAAAAGATATGAATGAGAATGATTTTCTCACAGTGTGAAGATGTGTTTGACAGGTTTCAATTATACCTTTGTCAGAAATACGCGATATAATTGAAACCAGTGAAATACATCTCTTACACTGTAAAGATATTAATTTCCAGTCATACTTTTCTTACATTTGTTGCAGTAAACATGATTCATCATTTTGTAGTGTCTAGTATATTTAGATAATTTGGCATAATAAATTGGGAAGTCTTACATTTAGAATGCATTAGTGTTTTTTTCATCAGTTTGTAATTTGTTTATCTAATAATTTAGGAATACTAGAACTATGTCCATTATCTTCATCTAGCAAGTTTTGATAGATATAATGTTTTCATTAATTTTTTTTTTTTTCAGGTGTAAATACTCTGATTAAATAAGGTTTCAACTTTTATTTTCATCCAATAGTTTCTGAGCATTATTGACTGAAGAGGCAAATATCTTTTAACTCGGTAACTGAAACTCTCAAAACAATGAAAATTAAGCTTCTGAAATATTTGAAACCTTGTAGCAACCATGTTTAGAGAAGAAATAAATTGTTTAATGTATTGTATGTTTACTTTTTTTAACTGTGAAGATGATAAGTCTACTTCAGATTTTTTCTGAGACATAAGATAACTGACCACTAACTCCTATTCTGCAAATATTCCAGGATGAAATTGGCCTTAAGGAATGGTCGATATCTTTGAGATCTGCACACAAAATGTCGCTGGAGCTTCTAAGCAATATGGCAAAGAAGGCTGGCAGAATCTATGGGACAGAAGGGAACAACAAGCCCTCCTTCATGGCTCGTAATGGCAATGGCAACTGAGCATCGAGGATAAGGCCCAAGTGGACAAGTGTGCTGTGTGTTATTATTTTGACCAACCACGATTCTCAAAAGAACCAGAAAACTGTTAAGACACTGGCAAACATCTTCCTCATTATTCATGTACAGAGTTGAAATAACTTCCATGAGTGAAGATCTGTTTGGTAACCAGGGTTATTCCTTGCACAAAATTTAATGTCATCTGGTCTTTCTTCAGCACAGAAATATTCAATTAATGAGTCCTACAAATAAAACACAGGTGATCTTGAAAGTAAACTGTGATTAGATTAAGAATAATCTATTCAGAGTGAAGGACAATTCATAGGTTATTTTTGTCCCTAGGCTTCATGATTCTAATGTCCTGTAGAGAGCTTCTTGGTTCATGTATGAGAAAACAGTCATTCCATCTGGTTTCATAGAACCCTTTGAAGTTTGTGATATAGATTCTCAAGAAATACTTTTTTAACAGTGAGTCTTTTATGAAGATGTAACTTATGGTGCATTGGTGAAAACAAAGAGTTCAGTCAGAAAAGGAATAAAAGGAATTTACCTATTTTCTTGGATTGACTGTACATTTAGCTTGATAATGTAATGTTGCTACCCTCTGCAGTTGTGTACATTTATGTGTCTAAAGGAAAGGGTTCAAGATTTAAAATCATACCATGCCTATCTCATGTTTCATAGGCTGTAGTAAGACTGGGATACATGTAGGTGGAAAGATAACCATGTAACAGTTCTCCTGTTGCTTGTTGTACTCCAAAGGATACTTTGATCCTCATTGTTCATTTGATGTAAAGAAATGAGGTGGAGTTAATCTTTGGACTTTTTAAGTGTTCACAGCTCTATTTTTGTGCCAGATGATAGGAATGAATCTTTAGGATTAACTGTTACACTGACACTGTGATGTCTTACTAAGTGAGTGTGAGATGAGATGTGGGATTAACTTAATGTGTTGCCAGTGACAACATGAGCAGTAAACCCCTATGGTGGACCTGTTGCCAGCTTCTCTTGTTGACACTTTGTCAACTTTGGTGTTGGTAAAAAAAAATTTCCATGTTTGTGGTGTTTGTGTTTCCTTCATTTGTGTGCACGTCATTGTGCTGCTGTGAGAGTGATTTATGTACATGCATCATCTCAGTAACACATAAGATTCTTTTAAGATTTTACTTGAACAGTTACAGTAAAGTGGTACTGCAAGGTGCATCCGAACATGTACGCACAACCTTCCTCAAGCAGTGTTGGTGGACCTTGTGCACCAAACTCTATGCTTGTGATGATTATTTAGTGCAGTTTTCCTGTACTATTTAGCAAATACATTTTGATCCTTGTGATAATTGTGCATTTTCCTGTCATGGTGTCAACTGTGAAGCTGTGCAGTACTGTTCAAGTGAAGTACAATATCCATGGCGGGAATGACTAATGTGTATATTGTCAAGTTTTGTCAGGAAACTGGTCACAAGGCTTCCTCCTTATCATACTTGGAAGGAAATCAGGAACGGGAAAACCTCACATTTTTTGACTATTATATATCCTATCTGGCATGTGAAGTGTCTTATATGCACCTTAATACTATATAATTTTCATTGTAATTATGAAAACGTTATTAAATAAATGATGATTTTATTAATATTTATTTATAAATAGCTGTGTGTGAAGTAAGTTTATACTGCTGTGTTGTATGTGATTGCATTGCAATGTATATTTAGGTAATAGCTTGCTGTGTTGAGGGATAGACTAGGAAGGAAGTCAAATAGATACTGGATTTTAATTATGGGAAGCCTTAACAAAGCTTTCCCTTTAATCCCTGACAGCAGAACTCACCTCTGTCTACTTAACAGAACCACAATCACATGAGGAACATCATCACTCCCATAATCTTTTTGTTGTTAGTATGAATTTTAAAAAAATTCTTAGATACATCTCTCATTTTCATCGTCATTGCTTATTTGTCATTAAGGGGATATTTTTTTCACTAAGGGGCATTGCTTTTTT
>NW_020869401.1:559019-566519 GCF_003789085.1 Penaeus vannamei | reverse complement strand
AGTCGACGCCGAATGAACAAGGTTTAAAAGCCAACGTTCCCTGAGAGATCGATCGAAAACCGATATCATTATAACATGAGGTTATTGGGTTACGTTTCCCGCCGCTCATTAATGTTGAAGTGTTAATCATGAAAGAACTCCAAAAGAACTCGAGAACAATTAAATATTTGACAAATCATTACAAAAACAACAGCGAGAAGAAAATGTATAAAACAGATTAAAAGAGAAGTAAATAGACATAGATAGGTAGATGGATAGATCAAATAAATAGATAGATAGACAGACAGATAGATATAAGATCGTTAGATATACAGACATAGGTATATAGAAAATGTGTAAAACAGATGCAAAGAGAAGTAAATAGACATACATAGGTAGATGGATAGATCAAATAAACAGATAGACAGACAGACAGATAGACATAAGATCGTTAGATATACAGACATAGGTATATAGAAAATGTGTAAAAAACAGATTTAAAGAGAAGTAAATAGACATACATAGGTAGATGGATAGATCAAATAAACAGATAGACAGACAGATAGATAGATATATAAGATCGTTAGATATACAGACATAGGTATATAGAATGTGTAAAACAGATGCAAAGAGAAGTAAATAGACATAGATAGGTAGATAGATAGATCAAATAAACAGATAGACAGACAGACAGATAGATATAAGATCGTTAGATATACAGACATAGGTATATAGACAGATAGATCAATAAATGAATATAGATACCATAAAAAAATGTTCCACGATAACATTTTATCCTTTCACTTAAAAGGCCCTTGACACAAATCCACCTACAATGAACAACAGGAATTCCAAAATCAAAATAACACAGGCCAGTCATTTCCATTTGCATCCATGAACAACAAACATTTCCACGTGACTTTATACCGAACCACACTCAGCACCTTCTGCTTTTATTGTTGAAATGCAGACAGTTTCATATACAAGAACACAAGCACAGGCATACACGCCTTATCATTATTGTTATTACTGCAATCGTGTTTGTTGCTGTTATTATAATAATTCTCATCATCTGCATGATCATTATCATAACCAGTGTCATATATGTTATTATTATTATGATAATAATAATCATGATAATGATAATTATTATCATCATTATCCTTGTTATCATTATCATCATTATTATCATAATGATTATTATTATTGTCAGTATTACTATTATTATCATTATGATGATTATGATCATAATGATGATGTTGATTATCATTATATTATTATCATCATCTTATCATATATTATTATCATTAATTATATTTATTATAATTATTCATTATTATTATCATCAATCATCATTTGCTTCATCTTCATCGCCGATATTACTATTATTATTATAATAATGGATCATATCATGATGATGTTGATTATCATTTTTACCATTACTTTGTTATTATTATTATTGTTATTATTATTACTGTTATCATTATTATTATTATTGTTTATTATTGCTAGTATCATCATATTTGTTATTGTTATTCTTATTCTAAATTATTACTACTTTTATTATCATTATTATTATCAACATATATATTGTTATATCATGATTATTTATTATCAATATTTTTGAATCATTGTTATCATTATCAGATTATCATCATCATTCTAATAATAATTATCATTATCCATCATTGGCATCATTGATATCATTATTCACATAATTATCATCATTACTTTTATAATTTGTAGTATCATTGTTATCAGAGTATAAAGAGGAAACAGGAACATATGTAATATATTGGTATAATTAAAAAGTTTGTAATGTCCTCACTAATCCAACGAAATGTCGAGAATAATAATAATGACAACATTCCCATTGACTCCTGTAATAAAACATTATCATTATGTATGTATATATATATATATATATATATTATATATATATATATATATATATATATATATATTTTTTTTTTTTTTTTTTTTTTTTTTTTTTTTTTTTTTTTTTTTTTTTTTTTTCCGGCTTTTAAATAACCTTTCGCCTGTGGAGAATAACACGTATTGGAATTAACCTGCCTGGCTGGCCGCCCCTTCGGCACCCTTCGGCACCTGCGTCGGTGATGGAGAGTTTAATCCTTCGTTTTGACAGGATCATAATGCGATCAGACTCGACACACGTAGAGGATCGAGTTACTTCTGTAAAGCGTCGATTCGTTTTACTTGTGGTTTTGGTAAATTTCGAATTGTAAGCATTATCCTTATCATTTTTTTTTTTTTTTTTTTATGCATGTAAACTATAGTCGAGGCGCTGATGGTAATAATATCAGTGTTAGTGTTGTTACTTGTATTTAGCGTTAATGTATGTATCAATGTCAGTTTTGGCTTTACTGTCAATAGTAACATAAATATTTGTATCAAATTATATTAAAATGACAATAGTAATAATAACTCATCAATAAGATTATGAACATTAAGGTAAAGATGACAACAACAAAAATATTACAATGGAAAAAGTAATCATAATATTGGCAATGATATCGAAAACAATAGCAAAAATGTAATGATACTAATAATGATGATGATAATACAATGATAATCACAATAACAATAATAATATAATAATGATAATAACAATAACATAATATAACGATAAAAGTAATAATGATACTGATACTACTAATAATAATGGCAATAAGAGTAATGATAATGATAAAGAATGTAACAATAGTAATAATTATTATAATGATAATGATATGAATCAGATGCAAGGTCATAGTGATTATAACAACCCAATTTTCTACAACGGCTATGGGTGTTTTTTTGTTTGTTTGTTTGTTTTTATCAGCATTTCTACTATAATTAGTCGAGAGAAAACATGGGAAATCTTAGCTATAAGTTTTTTCAAAAGTAATTTGACTAAGTGATACTGTAAGATGCTATTGTAGAGCATCCATAATAATATTTCACAGAAGATTTCTATTATGGATTTCATTTTTGCGATTATGAGCAAAGGAAAGGAGGGAGAGAGAGAGAGAGAGAGAGAGAGAGAGAGAGAGAGAGAGAGAAGAGAGAGAGAGAGAGAGGAGAGAGAGAGAAGAGAGAGAGAGAGACAGAGAAGAGAGAGAGAGGAGAGAGAGAGAGAGAGAGAGAGGAGAGAGAGAGAGAGAGAGAGAGAGAGAGAGAGAGAGAAGAGAGAAGAGAGAGAGAGAGAGAGGCAGAGACAGAGAGCGAGAGACGATAGTGAAAGAGAAAAACGGGCAGGCATAGAGAAGGCAAACGATTATCGAAAACCAAAATAAAGGCATTTCGGAGAGGAAATAAGGAACTGTTCGGACTTCAAGAAACGAACTGGTTAGCGTCACAGAAACTCACCTGGAAATGAAACGCAGAATGATGACAATCTTTATTGGCGAGTTTTGGGCAATTTCGCGAGAGTTCGCTAAAAGGCGAAGGAAAAATTGCACTTGTCTTCAGCCCGACATGGAAAGGGGGAAACCAATATCACGAATGAGAAACAGTAAACAAAAGAAAAAAAATAATCACGAAAATTAAAAGAAAAAAGGAAGAAAAAAAGGGAGAAATGAAACTTCAGAACCCTTAAATATCCTTCCGAGAGCCTTAACCGTAATATTGTCAGCCGTATCATAGGAAGTTAATGGCAGCTAAGTGGAGCAAAGAAGCCATTGGTGAGGCTAATATCCCACGGGTCTGTGTGACGTCCTGATTTGACTCTCTCGGGAGGATCGTCTCGGAAGAGGAGGAGGAAGAGAGGAAAGGGAGATGAAGAGGAAGAGAGGAAAAGGGATGAGGAAGAGGAGGAGGAAGAGAGGAAAGGGAGATGAAGAGGAAAAGTGCGAGGAAGAGGAAGAGAGGAAAAGGGATGAGGAAGAGAAGAAAGAGAGATGAAGAGGAGGGAGATGAAGGGGAAAGAGAGGAAGAGAGGAAACGGGATGAGGAAGAGGGGAGGAAGAGAAGAAAGGGGATGAAGAGGGAAGTGAGGAAGAAGGAAGAGAGGAAGGGGATGAGAGAAGAGGGGAGGAAGGGGAAGAAGAAAAATGAGGGAGGAGGGAAAAGGGAGGGTGACCAGGAGGAAGAAGAAGAAGGAAAAGCAGAAGTGAGGGAAGAATACAAGGATAAAAGGAGGAAGAAGAGGAGGAGGAGGTGGTTGAGGTGTAGTTGAAGGGGGAGTGGAAGTGGAAGTGGAGAAGGAGGTGGAGAAGGTAGAGGTGGATAAGAAGATAGAGATTGAGGAGAAGGAAGAGGTGAAAGTAGAGGGGTAGATGGAGGAGGAGATGGAGGTGAAGGAGGAGGAAAAAGGGGAGACGAGGGAAGAGTAGAAGGGCAAGAAGAGCAAGTGGGAGGAGTTAAAGGCCGTGCCAAAAAAAAAAAAAAAAAAAAAAAAAAAAAAAAAAAATCGTGGAGAAACGGGAAAAGGAAGAGTGCAGAAAATAGAATAATAATCAAGACAACCAAATGATGGCGGAGAAGGAGAAAGTGTAGGGGGAAGAGGAGCAAGTGAGAGTGAATCTCGTGCTTCCTTTTTCGGCACAAGTGAGTAATTAAGGATTCGAGTACTAAGAACATGTTAGAAATAATGATATGGTAGCGTAATAAGCCTTAATTAAGATCGTGGCCAAAGCTGTCCATCTAACCTGACCGAAGGAAAAGCCTGAATCTCATGTTGACAAAATGTTGACAAAAACAAACAAACAAACAAACAAAAAACATCCATAGCAGTTGTAGAAAAATTGGGTTGTTCTAATCACTATGACCTTGCATCTGATTCATATCATTATCATTATAATAATTATTACTATTGTTACATTCTTTATCATTATCATTACTCTTATTGCCATTATTATTAGTAGTATCAGTATCATTATTACTGTTATCGTTACTATTATTGTTATTGTTATTATCATTATCATTATTATTGTTATTGTTATTATCATTATCATTATTATTGTTATTGTGATTATCATCATCATTATTAGTATTATTAACATCATAATTAGCAAAGTCTCGTTAAGCGAGAATAAAAAGGATGAACAAAATAAAAGAACAACAAAAATTACGACTGGACACGATAGATGTTTTCTAATGTCAATAGTCAAGCTTATGCTGTTCATTAAAGTTATTTTCAAGAACTAAGCAAGTCACCATTAGCAATTAGCATATTGCAGATGAACAGTCCATCATCAAAAACAATCAGCCAGAGATTGTGAATTCACCATCTCACCAATCATCACAGAGATTTCGTCAAACAATCATGTTTCATATTAAGAAAAGTGAGCATAAAAGTCATTATCAATTCAACACTTAATGTATTCAATTAAGTAATTAAGTGACTGAAAATTCACGATTCAAATGAAAATTAATCTAGACGAGCAATGGAATCATCCAAAAGTTCGTTTCATATCAAATCACTCTCCTTGATTGCGTGACAAAGTATAACAAATTCACGCATTTCTTTTAGTGAAATTTACAATTGTGTAAGTATAATGAGTAAGCAATTATGTTCTCTCAAACTTCAATAAGAAATAAAACATGATAAAAAAATAAGCCAGTTCGTTCACCATGATTATTATTTTCAAGCCATAAAACAATACACAATAATAAAAACCTCCACAAAAAAGAAAGCAATCTTAATAAAAACAAATAAACAAGACCTTAAAATTGCTGGATCTGCTCTGCTATATCAAAGAGAATTAAAAAAGAAAAGTTCTTTAATAACGTCGGCTTTTGGGGGGAAAACCGAACGTATTTCACAGAGCGGAAAGCAAGTCGCAACTGATTTTCAAGGGCGCTGACCTGACCTTTTATACCCATAAGGTCAGGCGCCAAGGTCAGTCCCCTCGAGTCTGCTCAGCAAGACTCGTCTTAGGGTCGTTATAGCTTTTCCCTCATTACTTTGATGATTGCTCTATTTAATAATCATTAAAGAAATAGGAGGCATTCAATAAAAAAAACACACATTCATATCATAAAAGAAAGAAAGAAAGAAAGAAAAGAAAAAAAAAACACTTACAGGAATTAAAACATAAAATAAAATAGAAATTATGCCGACTGGCCAACAAGGCTTGGCGCCAAACATCCGCCTGTTATGCCCGTCGCCAGCCCTTCAGCGTGCCAAAAGGCCAAAGGTCAGTAAGGGAAACATCGCCTCCTCTCTCACCGCAATGACCGTAGCATCTCGTCCAGGGCGTCCCGGTCCCTCGTCAGCGTCTCCTGCAGGAGTGCCTTCTGCGCCTCCCACGGTTGGCGTTACGGCCTGGCGCCAGGGGTAGTTGGGGGTGTGGGGTGTGATGACTCAGTGTGGGGTGTGATGACGTCATGTGGGGTGTGATGACGTCATTGTGTGGGTGTGATGACGTCATGATGACGTCATTGTGTGGGGTGTGATGACGTCATTGTGTGGGGTGTGATGACGTCATTGTGTCCTTACACTACGAAGGCGAAAGACAAAAGAAAGACAAGAAAAAGGGGAGATGAAAGAGAAGATAAGATAAGAAAATAAGAGGTAATAATTGATAAGAAGACAAGGACAAAGGAGCAGAAGAAACTAAAATGTGAAACTCAAAGCAAGAAATAAAATTTACAGACCCCCCACCCCCCACCCCCCCACCCCTTCCACCGAGTCAAAACCTCTGGAGGAAATTACACCAAAGCGGAAACCGTAATAGCTGCTTGATGAAGAAATTCGGTCTTTGTCAAAAACATTTTTTTTTTTTTTATTCATTTATTTCGTTTTTGCTTATATGGTGGCACTGAGCTAATATTTTCGCTACCATCAGTGTTATTGTGATTATGAATAAATTGTGATTTTTAGTATCCTGCTGTCTGTGATTTTTAGTATCATGTTGTCTGTGATAATAATTGTATTAACACTGTTATTACCTTTATTTGCTTCATCGTCATAATCACCATTACTCAGACAGCCATCACCATTTTCGTCATCATCACTAGTCATCATTATCACCGACAATATATTTTTAAAATCATAACCATTATCATCATGACCATCACTATCATCATCGCATCATCCTTTGTTATTGTTCTGACACATAATATTTTCATTGTTATTGTCATTATCATTTTTAGCTTATAATAACTATAATGCTTCTTCCCATCATGGAAAATTAGGTAGCACAATAATAGATAATGTATTAATGGATATTGTAGACAGATAGGCAGATAGAAAATCACAACAATGGTAATGATAATAATGATACAAAAATAAGGCTGATAACGTGCATGGTAAGATAACCCAACCCAAAAATCAATACTAGAACAAAAAAGGAGAAGTAAAAAAAAAGAAAGAAAAAGAAAAAACAGAGAAAAAAGAAAAGACAGGAAAAAGGAAGAAAAAGAAAAAAAAAAGGAAAAGAAAAAAGAGAGAAAGAAGAAAAGAAAAAGAAAAAGAAGAAGAAAAGAAAGTCAAAAAAGAGATAAAAAAGAAGAAAAAGGAAGAAAAGAAGAGAAGAAAAAAGAAAAGAAAAAAGAAAGAGAGAGAGAGAGAGAGAG
>NW_020869401.1:544019-549019 GCF_003789085.1 Penaeus vannamei | reverse complement strand
TATGTGTGTGTGTGTGTGTGTGTGTGTGTGTGTGTGTGTGTGTGTGTTGTGTGTGTTCCGTAAATACATGTGCATGTATAGAGACACAAATAAAAACAGACAGACAGGCATGGAGACAGGTTCCTTTCTCTCGCCTTTGATAAAAACAGGGCCGCCTCCTCCAGCCTTTCCTCCTTCCTGCGTCTGACAGTCGGGCTTCCAATCGAAGATTAGTTCTCGAAGATTAGTTCTCGCCTTCAAAAACCACTTCCGATAAATGCCAGGTCTTCACGCACCGCCCCGACGCTGGCTCCGCTGTCGTCGTTCTTCGTTTTGTTCTTCGTTTTGTTCTTCGTTTTGTTCTGCTCGGAGGAACGGGAACGGGAACGCGGCGAGATGGTGGGCGTGACTGTTCATTCGGTGATGGGAGGTTGGTGCGTTTCTGTTTTTCTTTTCTTTGTTTCTGTCTCTCTTTCTTGCTCTTTTGCTTTCTTTCTTCTTTTCTTTCTCTGTCTCTGTCTGTCTGGCTCTGTCTGTCTGTCTTTCTCTCTGTCTGGCTCTCTCTCTCTCTCTCTCTCTCTTCTCTCTCTCTCTCTCTCTCTCTCTCTCTCTCTCTCTCTCTCTCTCTCCTCTCTCTCTCCTCTCCTCTCTCTCTCTCTCTTCTCTCCCTCTCTCGTTCCTCTCTCTCTTCTCTCTCTTTCTCCATTCCTCCCTCTCTTTATCTATCTGTCTATCTCCTCCCTCCCTCCCTTCCCCCTCTCCTCTCTCTCTCCTCTCTCTCCTCTCTCTCTCTCTCTCTCTCTCTCTTCTCTCTCTCTCTCTCTCTCTCTCTCTCTCTCTCTCTCTCTCTCTTCTCTCGTTCGCTCTCTCTCTCGTTCGCTCTCTTCTCGTTCGCTCTCTCTCTCGTTCGCTCTCTCTCTCGTTCGCTCTCTCTCTCGTTCGCTCTCTCTCTCGTTCGCTCTCTCTCTCGTTCGCTCTCTCTCTCGTTCGCTCTCGTTCGCTCTCTCTCTCTTTCTCCATTCCTCCCTCTCTTTATCTATCTGTCTACCTCCTCCCCCCCCTCTCTCTCTCTCTCTCTCTCTTTCCTCTTTCATATTCTTCAGGCGGTAAAGTATCACCACTGCATCTATTGTAGTGAGTCTCTTCTACAGAAAGGGGGGAGCTATATCAGAGTCAAAGGTGCTACATATGCATGCATACATACACATACACACCACACACACAGACGCACCAACACACACACACACGCATATTATATATATATATATATATATATATATATATATATATATATATATATATATATATATATATATATATATATATATATATATATATATATATATATATATATATATATATATATATATATATATATATATATATATATATATATATATATATATATATATATATATATATATATATATATGCATAAATAAATAATTTGAACACTCATTATTTTTTTTGCAACTAAGAACAGTATTTTGTTTCACAACTGACACATTATCAATGTTCGTTATAAACCGAAAGTGTTCTAAATCACCAGCTTCGTCTAGGCGAACTCTCGGACTCCACCGATGCACATGCCATTTAAATGACGCACAGTATGCCAGGCTTATTGCATATTCATTTGCATAAATGAGCCAGCTAGATAACCGTTTATCGAGTTATGTCGGAATCGCTCTGAATCAATGTATAATTTGTTTGGTGCGAAAACTGCCATCTTTTTCGCTATTTGGACATCACGTACAGACAAATGACAGACAGACAAATGACAGACAGACAAATGACAGACAGACAAATGACAGACAGACAAATGACAGACAGAATTGACAGACAGACAAATGACAGACAGACACAGACAGACAAATGACAGACAGACAAAATGACAGACAGACAAATGACAAATGACAGACAGACAAATGACAGACAGACAATGATGACAGACAGACAAATGGCAGACAGACAAATGACAGACAGACAAATGACAGACAGACAAATGACAGACAGACAAATGACAGACAGACAAATGACAGACAGACAAATGACAGACACAAATGGCAGACAGACAAATGACAGACAGACAAATGACAGACAAACAAAATGACAGACAGACATGAAGACAGACAAATGACAGACAGGCGAATGACAGATAGACAAATGACAGACAGACAATGACAGACAGACAAATGACAGACAGACAAATGACAGACAGACAAATGACAGACAGAAAAATGACAGACAGAAAACGACAGACAGACAGACGACAGACAGAGACAGACAGACAGACAAATGACAGACAGACAAATGACAGACAGACAAATGACAGACAGACAAATGACAGACAGAAGACAGACAGACAAATGATGATAATATTGCACAGGGGCATCGTCTTGCATCCTCCATAACTTGGATTAATAACTCGAAGAAGAACATGACCGGGATTTTCAAAGCAAATTACCTGAATTCTAATTTCTTTTCGTATCATTATCATCAGTATTTCTATTATTATCCTCATTATCTATCATTTATTTATTATCTATTTATTTATTATTATTTATTTATTATTTAATATTATTTATCATTATCATCAGTATTTCTTTTATTATCATCATCATCATTGCAATTATCGATCTTGTACTATTAACATTACTATTATTTTTGTCATTGCTGTTGTTGATATTATCATTGCTATTATTATAACTATTGTTGTTGTTCTTGTTGTTCTTAACATTATTACTATCATTGTGATTATCGTCATCATTATTAACAATAGTATCATTATCATTATTGTTCTTATTCTTATTATTATTGCTTTATCATGATTATCATCATCCTTATCTTTATTATTATCATAGATATTATCATTATCATTATCATCATTACCATTATGATCATCATCATTATTATTGCTATTATCGATGTTATTATCATTATTGTTATTATTATCACAATTATCATTATTATTTTTATAATCATATTACCATTGCTATAATCATTATCTTTTGGTTATCGTCATTATTATAATCATAATACTATCATTGCTATAATTTTTGTTGTTGTCATTTTTACTATCATTATTATTTTTATCATTATTACTTTTATCACAATAATTGTTACTGTTATCATCATTATCATTATCCTTATTGCTGCAATTATCATTAACATAATTTTGATTATCATTATTATCATCATTATCATTATTGTTAATGATTTAGGTAATAATAATAATGACAATAATCATCAATATCATCATTGATTATTTATATTTTTTATTTCTGTTGTTATTTTGATAATGGCAATCGTAATTACAATTATGATAACTGTTATTATAATTCTTCTTATTCTTATTATTATTATCATTAATTATTATTATTATTATTATTATTATTATTATTATTATCATTATTATCACTGTCGTCGTTGTTATTAACATTATTACTATTGTTATCATCATCCTCATTATCATTAATATTGCTGATATCAATATCAAACTTATTGTTATTATCATTATCCTTATCATTCTTTATATCACCATCGTTATCACTATTACCACAATCATTTTTACCAATATCATCACCATTACCATTATAATTATCATAGTAATGTTGAATGTGTGTGTGATATGCAAATCCATCTCATTAGGCGCATCAGAACAACTTAGTTTATCATGTAAAACGTGTATAAGGGCGAGAGTTGTGCCAGGTATAAGGACTGGAACCTAATGAGGGGCTTATGAAGAGAATCGGATAGCTGCTATGCGTCCCTAACTGGGTTGGTAGAAATTGCATTTTGATATCGAAGAACAATTGATAGAAATTGCATTTTGATATCGAAGAACAATTGATAGAAATTGCATTTTGATATCAAGGAACAGTTTTTCGTTAGAGAGAAAATGTATTTAAATTAGAGGACATTGTTTAGTGGTTGTAGAGAAAATGCATTTAAATTGGAGGATATTTTTTGGTGGTTATAGAGAAAATGCATTTAAATTGGAGGATATTTTTGGTGGTTGTAGAGAAAATGCATTTAAATTGGAGGGTGATTGTAGTAGGGATTTTGATTGTAAAGTATTTAAAACGAAAACGTGTGTGTTATTTTTACCTTTTTGGTATTCAATTCTTCTACATTTTATCATCTGTGAATCTGGAACTTTTATCCAAATACTAGAAAGAGAATTTTGAAAGAAAAGTTATTCCGAAAGAGTTATTAGAAAAAAAAAATCTTTGTTAATTATATTTGATAAAACTTGAGATAATCGTTAGCAAAAGTAAAAGTATATCTATATCTATCAATTTACTTTTCTGTTTGCCATTGATTATCAAATGAATTGGCCACCCGGAGAAAAGTCTATCTGCCTATCTGTCTATCCCTCCCTCCCATCACCCACCCATTCATCCATCCAACCACCATCCATCCATCTATCCATCCATCTATTCCATCCATCCATCCATCCATCCATCCATCCATCCATCCATCCACCCACCACCCACCACCCACCCACCCATCCACCCCATCCATCCATCCTTCCATCCCATCCATCCATCCACCATCCATCCATCCATCCATCATCCATCCCACCCACCCACCCACCCACCCCCATCCATCCATCCATCTATCCTTCCATCCATTTATCCATCTATCTATCTAACTATTCATCCATCCACCAATCCGTTCATTTGTCCATATATATACCCACCTAGACAGACAGACAGACAGACAGACAGACAGACACACACACACACACACACAACACACACACACACACGCACACACACACACACACAGACAGACAGACAGACAGAGAGACAGACAAACAGACAGACAGACAGACAGATAAGACACAGCTCACCTGACGAAGGAACAGCGAGCGGAAGACAACAATGGATTTCCACAATGCTTTTAGTTCGGATCTCGAGAGTCATGAACCTCCTGGCAGTTATTAGCGGCACAAAGTGAAAAGCCTTGCAAAAGCTGGCTGCAAGACTGGCGGAGGAGTAGGGGGAAGAGGAGGAGGG
>NW_020869401.1:536519-539019 GCF_003789085.1 Penaeus vannamei | reverse complement strand
TTTCCTTCTGAGCCGCAGAAGGAAAAGAAGAGAACAGAGAACAGAACGCGAGACCGAAATCCGATCCTGTATCCGCCCCAGAATCACTGATGTTTACGCCGAGTAACATTTCCGATGCAGTCAGCAGACATTTTGGCAGGAGAGTTCGAATCGACAACACGTCCGGTGAAGAGACACGTGATATAATGCGAGACAGAGAGAGACACTCCCGCGAGCAGCCGCGTCAGCGTCGGATACCGCTTCCCCTGCGGCAGATCGGATAAAGCCTGTTATGTCGAACAGGACGTGGTTTCAGCGCGAGGACCAGCGACCGTCCAACTGAGGTCCGTCACAGCAGGACTTCCAACGCCATGGTGGTGCATGTGGATGAGGCTGGACGTCCCCACTCGACTGGAAGGAGGCAGAAGGGATCCAAGGAGGATTTAATAAACAGAAAAGAAAAATAACGGAAATAAACGCGCATCGGGCAGCTTAACAAAATCTTGGTGCGCGGCAACAATTATGCGAGTAACGAGCGGCAGAACGAGGTCGTTGGGTGGTTCGGCAGTTAATTTCTGATCTATATATTCTGTTATCTCGCTGATGCTTATATTTCTGATGGAGATGAATCGAAAAACGGTCGAATGCATCTCTTGCACAAGGACGTTCATCTTTTCTCACACCTTCTCCACACTGTTCATCCTTGACAATGATAATGATAATAGTGATGACTAGAAGCACTCAGAGAACACAAACCTCCTCCAAGGAATAGGGTCACTGATGCAAAATCACCTTTCTCAAGTACACAGGTGACGTCCGTAAACATAACCTTGGCGGAGGTAAAGCAATTAGTGTCATTAAAAAAATTCCTGGATCTGGATCACGGTCCGGATCACCACCAAAATTGATTGCAATCCAAATTAGGTCAAGACGCACCTCTGGTAAAATATTCATAAAAATCTGTTTATAATTTTTTGAGTCATTTTACTAACGAACGAAAAATATTCGAATCTCCACCAAAATGTAAGGGCATCTAATTTAGGCATCTAATGGCATCATCGTCATTATTAGGATAAAAAATAGTGAAATAAATATGAATGGGAACCGCGAGACATGTATCAAAGGCATCAGAAAATATGAGCTAAAATCTCTTCACGTCAAATACGTCTGCCCTTGAACACCATCCCCCCCCACCCCACCCCACCCCACCCACCCCACACACACACGCTCCCTTCCACCTCCCTTCTTTTCCGTGGCAAGTTTTTCTTTTTTCTTTTTCTTCTTATTTGTCTTTCTTTAAGAAGACAAAACACGGAATCGTTTGTGTGAAAATATCAAGGAAGTTTCGAAACTGCCTTGATTAGGTGCCGTTGCAAGGGAAGAGTCTGTTGCTCTGCGAATTCCCTTTCGTGATTTTCTTCGTTGTTATAATCATGAAAGCAGTAATAAAGATGATGACAGTGATAAGGGCAAGGGTATAGGTGATATCATTGATAATGATAGTAATGATAGTGGTAAAGTAATGATAGTGATATGGAGAAAGTAATGATGGTGATGAAAATTATGATTGATTGTTGATGATAATGGTGATGCTGGTAGTGATGATAATGATGAAAAAGAAAATAATGATTATAATAGTATGAAAAATGATAATGACAGCAAATAAAGATGACAATAAGAATCATAAAAATATAACAATAATGCCGATAATGATAATAATAACGATAGTGTTAGTGATAATGATGATATTGTTAATAACAAATAATAATCATAACATTAAAGATTTTTATGATGATAATAATACTGGTAATAATAATGACAATGATAAAAATTATAGTAATGAGAATACTGATAATAACAATAATCCTCATTATTATGATTACAACAACAATGATAATGGTAATAGTGATAAAGATAATAGTAATAATGGTAATAATAGTAATGATAATAGTAACAATGATAATGATAATAATAACAATATTAATAATAATGATGATAGTGATAATAATAATAATAATAATAATAATAATAATAATAATAATAGTAATAATAATACTCATTATTATTATTTCCTCCTCCTTCTCTTCCTTTTCTCCTCCTCACCTTTACCTCTTCTCAACGTACTACTCTTCCCTCCCTCCTTCTCCTCCTCTCCTTCCCTTCCTCCTCCTCTCCTTCCCTCCCCTATCTCTTCGTCCTTCCTTCTTACTTCTCTTCTTCTCCTTCCCTTCTTCTCTTTCCTCCCTTCCTTCTCCTCGCCTTTCTTTTCCCTTCCTCCTCCTTCCTCTCCTTCCCTCCCTCTTCTCTTCGCCCTTCCTTCTTACTTCTCCTCCTCTCCTTCTCTTCCCTCCCTTCCTTCACTTCCCTTCCTCTTCCCCTCCTTCCCCTCCGCTTCTCCTCGTCCACCCTCCTTACTTCTCCTCTTCTCCTTCCACCCTCCTTCTCTTCCCCTGCTCCTCTCCCTCGCGAAAGGGCTGCAGCGGCTTGACTGCTTCTTCGGCCGCGGAACGCCATCTTCGAT
>NW_020869401.1:524019-531519 GCF_003789085.1 Penaeus vannamei | reverse complement strand
CCGCCTCGAGGCTGTGTCATGTCGAGTCAGAGCGAATTAAGGCAGAAGGAGATTCATCACGAGGTCGCTCTTGACTTCCAGATTTGGGGAACAAAGCGAGTAGCGAATATTTTTTTTTTAGGGTGTCTATTTCTCTCTCTTTATCTGCACTGTCTCTCTGTCTGTTTTTGTCTTTGTGTTTAGGTGTCTGTCTTTGTGTCCTTTTGCGTGTCTGGCAGTCTGCGTTTGTCTTGTCAGCTGTCATTCTCTTCACCAGACACACTCTGCGGATGGTCTTGAAATTTACTTGTACAATTCCAAAGAACACGAGCACCTCTTACCGACGATCTCAATGGAACAATAATCCTCACGCCATCCCTTCATAATCAGACCACTTCCATCAATCGAATAAAATTGATAAAACCCCACTTTTGATTCACATGCCGCATCAATCCAAAGAAATTGACAAAATCCCACTTTTGAATCACATGCCGAGAGACAGAGAATACTGAGACAGCAATAAAGGATTTCTTATATTTTGATAGTCATGAATCATACCGTAATAAACTCGGAAGTCCCCCGGTTATATTGGTTTTGGAAACAGTTTCTGAACAGAAGTTGAACTTAGAATTAGTTTACGTGGTTGTTTGTCTTTGGTTGCACCGATGCACGAACAGGCCAACTGCTCAATGGGATTTGTTGCTTCGTTATGCACGATTACCTGGCTGGTTGGAAAGGTAAAAAAAAAAAAAAAAAAAAAAAAAAAAAAAAAAATGTGTTTTCTTTTTTGACAGGAAGTAAAACAATAAAGCCTTGTGTTTTCTTTTTTGACAGGAAGGTGTGTAAAGGGTGGTTTTCTTATAGATAACATTTCCCTAACAAGGAATTAACGCGCGCTTCCAGTGATTAGTTAGCCCGGCCATTCCTTGCACACAGGGGGTAATTTAAAGACCAATAAACAGACAGCATGTCACAGCAAATACATTGTAACAAATGGAATTGAATTATCATTATTATTACTCCTTCCCTAGTGCGTTTGTGTTTATATGCATGCGCGCGCGCGACGGAGAGAGAGAGAGAGAGAGAGAGAGAGAGAGAGAGAGAGAGAGAGAGAGAGAGAGGAGAGAGAGAAGAGAGAGAGAGAGAGAGAGAGAGAGAGAGAGAGGCCACTTTGTCTTCCTGAATCCTTCACAAAAAATATACATGCATTTCTTATCTATATTTTGTAATATAGTAAATATCACACATACCTTATCGTGCGAGAGAGAGAGAGAGAGAGAAGAGAGAGAGAGAGAGAGAGAGAGAGAGAGAGAGAGAGAGAGAGAGAGAGAGAGAGAGAGAGAAGAGAAAGAGAGAGAGAGAGAGAGAGAGAGAGAGAGAGAGAGAGAGAGAGAGAGAGAGAGAGAGAGAGAGAGAGAGAGAGAGAGAGAGAGAGAGAGAGAGAGAGAGAATAGATGTTCCAAATGAAAACAAAAATCGTAAGAAAAAAACTAGACTTAAATTACACTTTGAAAATAACAAAAACCAACATCCATCATTTTTCGTAAATACCACGCCAAGTCTAATAACAATGACAAACTTTATTGGCGCAATTTACGTAGAAACCTTACTTAATATTCTGACAACGGTTCTATACGAGGATATGTCACGTCAGTGGAGCTGGAGACCGTAAACTAAGGATAATGGGCTTAAGATCTAACTGCTGTTAATAGATCATAACCTTGTTTTAGCAGGCCGTTCATGTCCGCGCAGAGAGAATGTATTGTATATGTCTCTGAATTTCCAACCCTTGCGCAAAAGTTGTTATTAGCTTTTAGATATTCTCATTAAAATGAAATATAAAGAGGCTAGAAGTCATTAAGATTATTAGAAAATTAATTGAAAATATTTTCCATCTTGACTTGAGACAGCATTCAATTGTACAAACGTAAATTCATGTCAAAATCTAAAATCTTTGTTAGCTGAAGATTAAAAATTTGTCATCCCATTCTTTAGATTAAATATTGCAGATTTTCCTGTCTTCTGAGAAAATGCTATTTAGATAATCGAAAACAGGAAAAAAAAATGGTAGACGAGATGATGAAAATCTAAGGCTTTCGGCTACTTATTTCAAAACCAAATAAGGTTTATTATTGAATAAAATGGTTGTATCGGTAAAACGAAAGGTACATTACACGATAAAATCAAATCTGTGAAAAAGGATGTATCGATATGTATATATATGTATGCGTTTTTTTTTTGTGTGTGTGCGTGCGTGCGTGTGCGAGTGCGTGCGTGCGTGCGTGTGTGTGTGTACACGCGCTCTTACACACGCGTGCTTATATATACATACACATAAATAAAAGTTTACCTCACATACACATAAAAATGGAGTAACTCGGCAAAGACGTATTTCAAGTGTTGCTTGATTTCTTCAGCGTCGCGCAACACAGCCCTCGAGGACGTCTCTCCCGGCCGCTCGCAGCAACTGAAGTGTCGCGCAGGAAGTGACTGAGAGCGAGAGGGAGAGCGAGAGGGAGAGCGGCCTGGGAGAGCTAGGATATCCTCTATAGGACGGAGCTTAGGTTTTTCTCCATATATTTAAGGGAGTTATTTTATTTTGATGTTTTTTTTTAATTGTTATTCAATTATTTTTTTGTTTATTGTGATTATTGTTGATTTGATAACGATGATGACGATGATGATGATGATACCAAGAATAATATCAATAATGAATAATAAATAATGACTACTACTAATAATGATAACAGTAATAAAATTATAACAACAGTAATAATAACAATGACATTTTCATAATTTTGCCATTCAGACTATTGTACACAATATTTATGATGATATGTATCTCAATAAAAGCTGTGATTTCATCCTCTTTTTTATATTAGTCGTGATATTTTATCATTTTTTTTTTATATTTGCTGTGATATTTCATCATCCTTTTGATATATTTTAGCATTTATCAGTTATTCAAATAATCATTGCATTGGCTTATAAGTCTTGTACAAATTATGGTTTTCTGATGTATATTGCCTTTGTTGTGCTCATTCTAATGGCCTTTGCCTAACATAAGTTAATATTTAGTTATTGTTTCACCACTTGTTCAGATTTTAGGATAATCTATCACTTATATTTTTTGTATAATGTATATTAGCATGTGATTCATCTTAATTGAATGTTGATATAAAGTATTGGATATCCATGGTTACAGTTCAGCATTGAGAATAGGTGGAAGTAGGCCCGAAACATTTAGTTTGTTTCATTAAAGTGGACCAAGAAGAACATTTTGAGTTTCAACACAATAATGTGTGTGTGTGTGTGTGTGTGTGTGTGTGTGTGTGTGTGTGTGTGTGTGTGTGTGTGTGTAAATGGATAGATAGATAAATAGGTTGTGTGTGTAGTATAATTGAAAAATATTGGGATATACTGAGTTATTAGTCAAGGTAAATTTCTAATTAGAATTTACTTTGCTTTCAGGAAATGTTAAAATCAAAACTAATATGCCAGAAAGAAAATTATTAGCCGCTATAAATGTAAGTGATAGAAATGAATATAATTTTTGAAGGTGAAAAAGAGCAACACAAGTGACTCAGGTTTAGGTAAATTAAAAGGGGATGATCCTTAACTTTAACAAATTTTCGTCAACTTCAAAAATGGAAAAGAAAGAAAAAAAAGTGAACTGTGTTTGCCTAACTGTAGATTAAAACAAAATTCGAGTTGCTGGCTCAGTACTTCTGATAAAATTCAAAAATCGTGGTGGGTGAAGTTATACAACAAAAGGTAAGATTACGTTGCAAATATTATGCAGAATGTGGTGTTAATTGGCAATTATATATATAATATTTTGACTAAATTTCTCCTAAGCACTTCAACAGCAATCTTCTATTTCGTCGTATTTGAATGTAGGTTTGTATGTATAATAAAAAATATACGTCAGTTGTGCCAGCAATATTCAAAATCTTGGGACTCAAGTATCAATATATGAGAATTGCAACATGGAGAGCCCAGTGTCAAATAACAAACGTGTCTATCTGAGCGGGTAGGTTTTACTTGTGTAGAATTTGTTGGAAAAGATGGAAACGTGCATATCTGAAGACAAAGAAAAGGTATGTAGTGGCATTTCGAAGTATGCACATGTGGAAATACAACCATTTTATATTTGAGGATTCCTACATCTCCAGTCATATATCCTTTGAAGACAAAAAAAGGTATGTAGTGGCATTTGAATCGAGGTCTGGCTCTTGAAGCTGAATCATCTCTATATCCTCTGAATCGAAGCCTGGATCTTAAAGCTGAATCAACCCCCTATATCAGTTGTAATATAAAGTATGTATTCCTTTATTCATATTGCCACCATTTCCACACACTCAGAGAGGAGGAAACCATCAAGAGAAGTGAGAATAATCCCCTGGTAGGTTCCACCACCGCGGCTACAACACCATACAGCCGTCCTCATAACTTGGACCCCTCGGCCGTGTCCTTCAGTTTCCTTGTTTCATGACATGGATCGTGTACCCGGTTCCCGATATTGACTCGTCCGGGATGTGAGATACAATAATATCCTGTTGCCCTCTCCATCTCCTCCTTCTCCTCTTCCTCGTCTTCCTTCCCTCCTCCTCCTTATCCATCTCTTCCTTTCTTCCTTCTCCTCAGCACCCTCCTCCATCTCTTGCTTCTCTTTTTTCTCTTTTCCGGTCCTGTTCCTCCTCTTTTTTTCCTCTTCCTTCGTCCTTCCCTCCTCCTTCTCTTCCTCTTCTCCTTCGTCCTTCTCCTCCTCCTTATCTTCTCCTTCGTCCTTCTTCTCTTCTTCCTCTTCGTCCTTTTCCTTCTCTCCCTCATCTTCTTCGTCCTCCTTCTCTTCCTCTTCTTCGTCCTTTTCCTATTCCTCTTCCTTCCCTCCTCCTCCCCCTCCTCCTAATCTTATCAATAGTCCTCAAGGCACTCCCGCTGTTTCTGCAAAGAGGATGATTGTTGTCCATATATCCAAGACCTTAGACCCGGTTCCATCTGAAGGAACATAGACGGCGTTTTAGAGAAGCGATATTCTGTAATCTTATTAAAAAGTAATACCGATTAGATGTGTGTATGCCGACACATCAGTACCTTATTGTATTTTATCATATACCACATGGTCTTTTTCTTATTAGTTATATGTATAATAGCACATGTTTATTATTATTATTATTATTATTATTTATATGTAGAATCCAAATATAATTCTTAGGGTCAGTGGTAGATTGCTGGCTTTGCAATCACAAGGTTCTGGGGTTCACTTTCCGTCAGAAACTCCAAAGCGATTCTTTTGAGAGTGGGTGCTAGCATCAGCGTGCAGGGGTCAAAGTCGGGGTGACAGGGACTGGTCACCCTGCCGTGTCATCCTGAAGCAAATACGTGTTTTACTAAGGAAAATGGGACGAATCACACTTAAATATAGGACTAGCTTTGACATTTGCTTAATACTACATTTATTATATTTTGTTTAATTTATGCCTTGATTATTAGTATCATCACTATCATTGTTATTATTACTATTGCTAATATTATCGCTAATATCATCAATTATAATAGTAAGAAAAATTATGGTAATGATAATGATATTTACATTAGTAATAGAAATTTGATGGTAATGATAAGGATGATACCAATAACAGTAATAAGTGTAAGAGTAGCAATGATAATGATGACAATAATCATAAGAAAACAGTAATAATAATAGCAATGGTGTTAATGATTATGATGATGATAATGATAATAATGATGATAATGATTATGATAATGATAATAACTTTTTCATTATCATCATTATCTTTTAAATCATTATTGTTATCAGCATTGTTATCTTAATTATAATTGGAATCATTATTATAATAATTAACTATCACCATTATAATCATCATAATCATTATCATTACAATCATTTTCATCATTATTGTTATTATTATCATTAATATAAAATTATCATAAGCACTAGTATTATTATGATTATTATCATTTTTATCATAAATTTTTTGTTGTTGACGTTGATATTATGATTACCATAAGAATGACAATGCTTCCGAAAGTTGGTCCCATATCCATCTGGACGTATGGGACATGTTTTGTAGAGAAACATGCTTACTAAGCCGCGAGATGATGATGCCCGTAGGGGCCGTGACCTGTTCCTTTCCGCCCCTTTGACCCCAGCATGTTGACGTCAGCATGCCAGTGGTCACTCACAGCTGAGTCGACTGAGAGGAGCAGCTGGTCGCGAACCCAGGAGCTTGTGATTGCAAAACCTCAGCGTTTACCACTGATCTATACCCACTTCTATAAATCATAATAACATTTAAAATTAAGAACCTCTGGCAATAACAGTAAGAATCTAACCGCTAATAATAGTAATGGATGACAATAAAAACAACAACAATGACAAGAGAATAAAAAGCGTGCTCTAAAATGGAAATCGTTAAAATGGAAAATCCGACACGAATGACAACTCTAACCAAAGCACAGAAGACCACGAACTCCCTCTTTCTGCTCCTCCTCCACCTGTTCATGCCTCAACAGCCCACTCACACGTATCCACATACACGCTTTCCACTCTCTTGCCACCCGCATCGGCTACCATTCAACCTATTTCACTGAGGATGGCAGGATAAAAAAAGACATCTATATTTTTTTTTTTTCAACAGGCGATGCATGGGATGCCTTGGGGCGTTGACCAAATATAGTATTTATATATAGTATTAATATAGTAATTAATAAATACTTAGTATTGATTATCATTATTACCATCATTCATATAATGTTATTTTTAACTATTATATTTCATTACCATTATCATTATCATACTAATTATTATTATTATTATTATTATTATTGTTATTATTATTATATTATTATTATTATTATTATTATTATCATTAATTATTATTATTATTATTATTATTATTATTCATCATTATCATTAATCATTATGCCATTATTATCATTATCATTAATCAATTATCATTATCATTATCATTATATTTATTATTATTATTATCATTATGCATTAATGCATTATGCATTATCATTATCATTATCAATTTATCATTATCATTATCATTATTATTATTATTATTATTATTATTATATATTATTATTATTACTATTATTATTACTATTATTATTATTATCAATTATCATTATGCAATTATCATTTATCAATTATCATATCATTATCATTATCATTATCATTATCATTATCATTATCATGTATCATTATCATCATGCATGATCGAATCATCAAATCATTAAATTATTATTGTTGTTGTTGTTGTTGTTTATTTTGTTTTAGCTCATCCGATTTCCCCCTGCCGAGGCTCTAGCCTGGCTGGGCAATTCAGCTATTTGCTTCCCCCTCACTTTATGAGTTGGGAGATCTCATTATGCTTCGGGGGGCTCGCTTTGCTTGCGTTTCTTTTTGCCTTTTTTTTTCCTTTTCTTCTCTTTGCTATTTCTAGGTTTGTCATTATCCTTTCGTTATTATTAGTTGTTGTTATTACT
>NW_020869401.1:520963-522652 GCF_003789085.1 Penaeus vannamei | reverse complement strand
CTTTCCAATTGTTATCTTCATCATCGTTATCATTATCATGATTATTTGTATCTTAATTTTACTTTCATTATTAATCGTTATTATCGATTATCATTATCATTTCATTGTTAGTCCATTGTTATTATCCTTTTTATTATCATTAATGGGTCATTCATGATATACTATTATTAACTTATTATTAATCTATTATTTTACATTATTATTACTATCATTAATTATTACTATTACTATCATTATTATCATTACTATATTACATATCATTATTATTACTATCACTTAATATTGACTATCATTATTTATATCACTGTCAAATACTATGATTATGTGTTCATTAATTTATTATCATTATTATAATAATTACCATTGTTATGATTTTTATCAATGATTATAATTATTTGTTATTGTTATCATTATATTCATTATTATTATTATTATAATTATTTTATTATCATTATTATCAATATCATCATCATCATCATCTGCTGTTGTTGTTATTATCATCATGTCTTGTTTTTAATATTCTATTGTCATTATATTTGTATTACTTTCGCTGTTGTTGCTGTCTTTTTTTTTCTTAGCTTCTTCTTGCATTTTTTTTTTTTTTTATGTTAGCAAGATGCACATGATGATAAGGAAAGTTTAATAATTGATACATAACCATCGTTACTGATACAGTAATGACTAGACTAGGTATAGTGAATATCATTATTTTCATTATTATCGTTGCCATTATTATCATTATCACATTTGTCATTATCATTATGATCATTACTCTTATTGTTGTTGTTGTTGTTTGCAATTGGCTACATAAAATAACGTGAGTAATAAAGGAACGAGCAGGTAAGGAAGCCAGTTAAATACACCGTTGAAACCTCCATTTCTGAACCGCATCCGCACGCAGTAATCTCAAGACCAAGTTGCAAACGATCATGACCTGCAAATGACAGCCCGTGACACATCTAAGAGATCGAGGAGGCTATCAGCGGCACCCAAATTGATGCATAAAGTGGACTCGCGCGTGGCGTATCTGGACACCACTCGCGCTCGCACTGACGTTAATGGGGAGGGAATAAACATTGGGTTTACGTGTTTGTGTGTGTCGTCGGAAGAGGAGGGCGGTCCGGAAGAGGCCGTTGCGAGAGGGTTATGTAACAGAGATACATATCTGGAAGAATGTTAATGATATGTGGGAGGCTGGTGGTGGTTATGTAATGGGGGTAATGGTATGACGGAGGTAATGGCTGCTGCGACGTCGATAATGGATTTCGCAATAGCAACGACGGTCGTAGCGCCACCAGTCAATGCAACCGCCCATTCCCGAACGCTCGGCCGTGGACCAAGGCCTCATCTGCATATTGTTCATTAGAGCGCAATGATAATCGACACTTGTAAACTCCTCTCCCCCTTCCCCCCTTCCCTCCCCTTCCCCGCAGATGCATACACTCCCTCCCTCTTCTCACGTATCCCTTGCCCCTCTCCCCTTGCTCTGGCCTCTATCCCTGCCCCGCTTTCCTGCACCCTGTCTATCCCCTCACAATCCCTTGTCCCTGCCAGTCCCTACCTCTGCCTGAGCCCATCACCCTCCTTTTCAACCATACCCACTGCCCTCCTACCCAAACATTGCTTCTACTGCGGTCCATACCTTACATATCCCGTTACCCATGTCCCTGCCTTTACCCCTCCTTTGTC
>NW_020869401.1:501535-504035 GCF_003789085.1 Penaeus vannamei | reverse complement strand
CACACACACACACACACACAATATATATATATATACTATATACTAATATATATTATTATACATATATAAGATATATCATATAGTATCCCTCTTTTACTCTGCGCGTCTCCGTCCCCCTCCTTCCTTGTGTAACCTTTTAACTTGCTTCCTCTCCATTTACATATATATATACATATATATATATATATATATATATAGGGACAATATATATATATATATATATATATTATATATATATATATATATAGTATATAATATAATATATATATATATATATATTATATATATATACATCACACACACTAAATATACATAATAGGGAATGAAATTAGAAGTAAGTCTAGTTAATAGCCATGGCGATGGCCCTAACAAGAAAAACAATAATGATAATGTAATACCAATGATAAAAACAAAAAGAAAAAAAGATATTTGAAAATGGTATATAGCACTGAAATAGGAAACAGTTATACTGCTAATTGCTGTAGTAAACTAGTGACACTTAAACGTTTTGAGTATGATGCAAATCTCCACGTTCCTGGGAAAGCAAGCATCGGATAGCGAAGATGTTCGAGAAAGGGACAAAACAAGTCTAATCCACAGATTCAATTTGAGAACTAGCGTACGACTTGTATCCGTCAAGAGGATTTGGAATAAAAGTTAAGTGTTATCAGTCTAGAATAAGATGACGAAAAGATTCATAATCGGTTTTGTAGCGTTAAGTATGGATAAGCTGACTAATTAATTCGCATGAAAGTTTTCCCACGCAAACGTTTGTCACTTGTTAAAACGTCGTCGAAATTCGGAATAACATCGTGTCTTTCCATTTCCAATATTCATCGCATAGTAATGTAATGTGTATGTCGGAGCAATGTATGAACGTTTATTTAGAGTACACTTTCATCAGCTGTAATGGAATTGGGAAGCAAAATAGATGAGACAAATATTAACCACTTGGTCAATCAAGATCCATTCCTTATCTAGGATGATACTGATAATGATAACCATAATCAGAAGGAAAACAGCAGCAATCACAATAATAGTAACATCTGCACGATTTGTTGACAATAATGAGAGCGACAATGGTTAAAGTAATGATGAAAAAGATGATAGTCATCATGATAATGATGATAACATTACTATTTATAGCAATATTGATAGCAGTAATAGTAAGGATAAGGATAACAATCGTGATAATGATGATAATGATGACATTAATAAGGATAATCGTAATGATGATAATAATAATGATAATGATGATCATAATGATGATAATGATAACAACAGTAACCATAATAACAATATTGATGATAATAAAAGGATGATAATGATTACAATAATGATAATTATAATGAAAATAATGATAAAAATAATAATGATAACATTAAAGATGATAATAACAATAGTAATGAAAATATGATGATAATAGCAATGATAATATGAGTAATGATGATGGTTATGATGACAATAATGTTAATAATGATGATAACAATAACGATTGGAATGACACTGATAACAATAGCAATAATGATAACAATTTTAATCCTGACGATAATGGTAATGATAATAATGATAATGCGAATAATAATAACGATGATAATGATGATGATGACTGTGCTAGTGATGATGATAATAATGATGATAGTGATGATATGAATGAGAAAAACAATGATAATTATAATAAATTAAAACATTAATAATGATATAAGTAATAATGATAATGATAATGATGATGCTGATATTACTACTATTACTTTTGCTAACAACAACAATAATAATAATACAAATAATGAATATTATAGTAATCATAATGCTGACATTAATAAAAATAATAATGCTATAAATCATATTGATAAAATAATAATAATGATAGTAATGATAATAATGGTAATAATAATGATGATAATAATAATAATGATAATAATGATAATAATAATAAATAATAATAATAATAATAATAATAATAATAATAATAATGATAATAATAATGATGATGATAATAATTTAAATGATACCAACAATAACAATCAAAGTAAAAATGTTATAATGATGAAAATATTAACGGCGATAATAATGATGATAATTATAATAATAGCATTAATAATGATAGTAATAACAACAATAATGGTAATAATAATAACAACAAATATTATCATTGTTTTAATCATTATCGTTATTATTATAGTAATGATAGTAGTAACATTGATAATAAGATAATAACGACTATGAAACTAACAACGATAATAACAATAATAATAGTAGCAATTATAGTAATAATTATCATGATTATAGATATAACAACAACAATATTAATAAGATTAACGGTGAAAATGATGATGACAATAATAACAGCAACAACAATAATAACGATAACCCAAACAATACCTACAATGACAATGATAATGGCAAAGTTGATTATAATGACAATGGTAAAGATAATGATAATGATATGAAGATAAGATTATAACTAGCATCCTTATCATTTGATTATTATCATCTTTGT
>NW_020869401.1:494035-496535 GCF_003789085.1 Penaeus vannamei | reverse complement strand
CATAATTACTGTTGTTGCTATTAATATTATGATTATCAGTATCATTGTTATCATCATCATTACTATTTCTTTTACTTTTACCTTTGCTATCATAATTACTGTTGTTGCTATTAATATTATGATTATCAGTATCGTTGTTATCATCATCATTATCATTATTACTATTATTATTGTCACAATTATCATTTTATTACTATTAATATTGTCACAACTATCATTACTATTATAATTACTATTATCATCATTTTCACAATTATTGTTTTAAAATGATTGTTGTTACTATCATTGTTTTTATTATTATCATCAGTAGTGGTTTAATGTTTATATTGTCTTTGTTCTTTTCCTTATCCTAACCATCATCATCATCAATATTGTTACATTCATGAATATTATTATCATTTATGTTATCATTACGGCTATTACCAATATCATTATCATTAACATGAACATATTAATTAAATCAGTGTCAATACTCATTAAAACTGATTTACATTTTACTTCCATTTACCACATTATCCACATTATACCTATCTTATTAAACCGGCAGCTATTTTTATGACCCGATAAACGTAATATTATTATACGTCCATTTTCCGTATAATGATTTTAGTGAAACCTGCTCTTTGTAGAGTCTATAACATCTTCGCAAGGGATTAAAACATAATTCTGTAAAAAGTCAAAAGTTCGGTATGACCATCAACGTAAAACTGGAAAAATAATTACAGTATTATGTTGCAAGTTCATTAAAGATAAATCAGATGCATTCGGGCTGTGAGTATTAAAGATAGCCAAGTTCCCAAATCTAGCTAAAGTCTATTTTCTTTAGAAAAATAATGTCAACTTACATTTACTGTCTATTTTCCTTAAAAAAAATAGTCAAGTTATATTTACTTCTGCTCAATAAATGTTAAATGAAATTACTTAATATTTAACCTTCCCGCATATGGTATAATTAATGAGAAACATTTTTGCCAAACTATAATGCTAAATAACAGATAAATAGAAAATATATAAATAATGGGTAATGAATAAACAACAAATGATGAATAAATTTAAAAAATATATCAATAATAAATAAAAAGATAAGCATGACAACATAAATAAGCAACAGTCGTATACACAAATGATGAATAGATTAAAAAATATATAAATAATAAATAAAAAGATAAGCATGACAACATAAATAAGCAACAGTCGTATACACAGTGCCAACGTTATACATGGAACAGCAATATTAGTCACATCTGGTACAATTGAGAGATCAGGAAAACTTAGCCATCTGCTTGGAATATCTTATAAAACGTATACCCATTTCACTACCTAAATACTGAATTTATAAATCATTACCTTATATCATCATTGGAATAAATCTTGTCTTCGAAAGTGTTGTTAATCACATAAATTGCGATTTTTAAGAAAATGTATCTTTAGTTAATAGGAAATTTGCGTTACATTAATACAATGGACTGAAATTATTTAGGGGAATCATTACAATTCTGTTTCAACACTGTCTTGCAAAAGCTTGGATATCAATAGGATGACCATGTCTTTGCTTTAATTATTTAATTTAGGTCTACATTTTATAAACTATGGAATGCGCTCATTTCATGTAAGGTTATTCTCTTTCTTTTAGACATTTCGAGTGTCAGTTATCCATTCCCTGCCACTGACAAGTGATATTGGTAACGGAGCACAACCGACCGGCAGCCTTTGTTGTTGTTTGGAAGCAAGCAAGGCTGTCTTTTGGCGGAGAGGCTGCGGAAATATGGCCGGTGAATTTGTTTTTGTTTTTGCTAGCTTTTGGACGCTCTGTTGCTGCATCTGATGCTGTAACATGTGTTCACTGTATATTTTGTAGATTCTAGGACGTGCAGACTGATACAAAGAGCTAACAGAACTAAGCTGAGGGTCAGATATTATTTTACTATTAATAAGTTCTTGTTTTATCATTTAGCGTATTATTGGAGTTTCAACTTTACATCGATTATAATAATTCGTAATGGATATCATTGCCATTCACATTGACCGGTTTATCACAAAGGATACCATAACACGTTTTATCAAGGTTCGTTTTAAACAAAAGATAAAGCAAAAACGGCAAAGAAAAGTAAAACCAGCGAACAGCTGAAATCGAGAAAGCATTGTGATGGAGTGCTCGCCTGGACTGAAATTTTAGTAACCGGAAGAGAAAGAGAGAAAAATGGCAGCGCACGATTCTCCCGCAGGCGAGAGCGAGAGCCTTTGTTCGAACAGATTGTTATTGCCAGGGAGGCGCAGCGAGGAGCCAGCCAGGCCGCCGCTGGAAGGTGACGGAAGCCGGTCGAGCCCTTTCGGCCCACGGCGGGACAGGGGACCTCGCGCGATCTCACCTGCAGTATTTATATGTATAGATGTGCGTGTGTGTGTGTGTGTGTATATATTATATATATATATATATATATATATATATATATATATATATATATATATATATATATATATATATATATATTATATATAT
>NW_020869401.1:486535-489035 GCF_003789085.1 Penaeus vannamei | reverse complement strand
TCAGCGCGATTTTCCTCATCGTCTCGTCTTGCGTTTTTCTAGATCTCTTATTTATTATTATTATTTTTTTTTGTTGTTTATCTTATTTATATATTTATCTCTTATTTTCTACATATTTGTTATGATTCTTAGATCGATTAGGTGTTTCATCCGTTCAGATTGATCATCTTACGATCTATTGTTATATATGTAAGCATATACATACATACACACACACACACACACACACACACACACACACACACACACACACACACACACACACACACACACACACACACACACACATATATATATATATATATATATATATATATATATATATATATATATATATATATATATATATATATATATATATATATATATATATATATTAGCCGTATATATGCGTTCATGCTAATTTCCGCATAATTTCATTTAACACTGATTTTTCTAAAAAGGGAGTTTAGTAATTGGATCACTAAACATTTTAGCGCCAGAATGTCATGGAATTAGGAAAACTAATTAAGATTTGCAAATTAGTTGATCAGGTAGACTTTTTTTTTTTTTTTTTTTTTTTTTTTTTTTAGGGGAGGCGAATGAATTGCTTCTTTCATCTTTGGAATTGACATACAAGTTACTTTTATCCAAACAGCTGAATTAAAGAAACAATTACTCGTCTGCATAAAGTTATTGAGAAAAAGAGATTACCGTCAAAAACTTTCACTGTGTTAATTTCTTATATATATATGTATATATATATATATATATATATATATATATATATATTATATACTATATACTATATATATATATATATATATATATATATATATATATATATATATATATATATATATATATATATATATATATATACTATATATATATATATATATATATATATATATATATATATATATATATATATATATATATATATTATATATATATATTATATATATATATATATATATATATATATATATATACTATATATATATATATATATATATATATATATATATATATATATACATATACACACACGCACATATATATATATAACGTGTGTGTGTTGTACATGCGTATATGTATATCTATTCACATATGTTTGTGTGCTAGAAAACCCTCTATGCACAGAGGCCGTATGAGAGAGTAACAGTTCCGAAACCCTTCTGCATTTCATCTCGAGGTCTAAAGAGGGAAGGGAAAAGGAGGATTAAAAACAGGAGAGGGAGAATCAACACGGTAAACGAAGGGCAAGATCGGACAGGTGAGCAGAAACAAAGGAGATCGGGTCAGGTCAAAGGGTCAAGCGAAGACGAAGGGTGGCCGGCATAAGCAGTCGGAGGAAGAGGGAAGCAAGGGGACTGTTAGCAGAATAGAAGAAAGAAAAACGCCATTGAAGTTGATATTAGAAAGCTTTTCCATGAACCTAATTCGTGTATAGTGGCTTTTTGTGTCAATGTCTGTCTATACATCTCTTCAACTATATTTATCTGTCTGTCTATATATTCGCCGCGCGTGTGTGTGTGTTTGTTTGTATTTCCGTGTATGCATCTATGCATTAATTTATGTATACAAATGTGTAGGTATACATCAGTCTCTGAAGGCATACAATAGATAGATAGATAGATGGATAGGTAGATATCGCTCGATAAATACATATATAGAGGTAAATGGCAGGAGAGGACGGATTACACCAGTGAAGAAGAATATAAACATCAGATATTTCATCTACATTAATTACCTCCACGTGTCCAATGAAGAATGCAGTACACAACGGAGCCGTGAATATGAAACGTAAGCCAATTTGCTGTGTCAATTGAGCTCACTGCGTATCAGACTCCGAATTAAGCTCATTGTACAGCATGTTCTATATTTAAGTGTAAAGATGAACAAAAAGAGGGGTGGTATAGACGTCCATGTGTGTGTCTGTGTAAGTATCTAGGTGCTCAGTGGAAAAAAAAACGCACACGGAAACAGTAAAATATACATGATCAAAAAACACACACTACACGACATTCACATACACCAAGACACACACACAGACACACACACACACATACATACAAGCACACAATATGACAACGTACATGTTGACTCTACCAGAGAAAATAAAACATTTAAAAAGGGAACGAATGGAAGAAAGACAGACGAAAACAGAGACAGAGGAGAAAGGAAAAGGACGCGTTTCCACCAATTCCTTCAGTACCGAGATAAAAGGATTGTCCAAATTAAAGGAGTAAATTGGTGAACTTGTGTGATTTGTAGAGTGGAAATAAAAGAAATGTAGTCAGGAAGAGGAAGACACAAAGAGGAGAGAGACGAAAGAGGAAGAGACAAGGAGAGGAAGAGAGACGAAGAGGAAGAGACAAGAGAGGAAGAGAGACGAAGAGGAAGACACAAGGAGAGGAAGAGACACAAAGAGAAGACACAAGGAGAGGAAGAGAGACGAAGAGGAAGAGCCAAGGAGAGGAAGAGAGACGAGGAGGAAGACACAAGGAGAGGAAGA
>NW_020869401.1:476535-479035 GCF_003789085.1 Penaeus vannamei | reverse complement strand
TCTATTGAGGTGTTCTCCTTCTCATTATTTATCTTATTCATTCTTTCTATCTCTCTCTCTTTTCCTTTCTCTCTTTCCCGTTCATTATTTATCTTATTCATTCTTATTTATTCATTCTCTCTCTTTTCCTTTCTCTCTTTCGCTTTCCTCCTTGCCTCGCCGACTAGCTATATTTAGGTACTGTAGTTATGCTCTGTCTCCAGGCGCAAGGAGTGGAGGAATCAGCTGTTGCTGGTTTGTCAAATAACAATGATTAATTTCATTTACGATAAACACGCGCTAAACATGTTTTGTCGTTGAGTGCCAGCATCCCTTACTGGACGCTCCTCTTTGTTCCTCCGTGTGTGTGTGTGTGTGTGTGTGTGTGTGTGTGTGTGCATGTGCGTTATGTAAATAAGAATACATAAGCGCTCTTTCAACAGACCTCTGTTTGAGAGTTCCCAGGAGCTTGAGAGAAGTGGCATTAAGATTGATATCTGTATTACCTACTACCCCCCCTCCCCCCTCCCCCTCTCCTCGACCGCTTTCTTTCTCTCTCTCTCCTCGGTCTTTTTCCCTTCTCTTTCTTATACCAAATTAGCGCTGGGGTTGGCTGCCTCAGAAGGGGAGTGCGGGATCCTTTGTGAGCATCAGGGAAAGATGCATTCACGGAGAAAATGCTGTTGTTCGTGTAAATATTAAAACTTCCCGGCCTCCTCCTTACTCAACTTCCCCGGAACAGCGACGGTGCAGCCAGGAGAAAAAGGAGAGGAGGACGAGGAGAAATAGAGAAGGTGGTGGGAGGAAGGAGGAAGGAGGAGGGAGAAGAAGAAGAGGAGAGAGAGGAGAGAGAGGAGAGGAAGAGAGAGAGAGAGAGAGAGAGAGAGAGAGAGAGAGAGAGAGAGAGAGAGAGAGAGAGAGAGAAGAGAGACAGAGAGACAGAGAGAGAGAGAAGGAGGGAGGAAGGAGAGAGAGAGAGAGAGGGAGGGAGGGAAGGAGGGAGAGAGAAAGAGAGAGGGGGGAGGGAGAGGGAGAGAGAAGAAAAAGGAGGGAGAGAAGAGAGAGAGAGCGAAAGAGAGATAGGAAGTTAAAGAGAGAGAGATATATAGAGAAAGAGAGAAATAAAAAGAGAGATAGAGAGAGAGAAGGAAAGAAGAGATAAGAAGCCAGAGAGAGAGAGAAAAAAAGAGAAAGAGAGAGAGAGGGAGAGAGGAAGGGGGAGAGATAGATTTAAATTAATTCTTTTCGTAAGACGTGTATCCATTGTAGCCCAGATATTACTTGTTTACAATATGAATATTCTATATCATGGGACCCTATGGAATGAAGGTCTTGTCCGCTTCATGTGAATAGAGTTCAAATATTTAATGTCTACGTATTCGTCCAGTTGTATGTGTATCATGTGTAACAGTGAGAAATATATGTGTATCATGTGTAACAGTGAGAAATATATGTGTATCATGTGTAACAGTGAGAAATATATGTAGTGAATCATATTTTCGCATTATCGCCTATATCATACTAAGCACAACAAAGGGAGCAACTTGTTATTATCACCTATACCAATCTACTATGATTCGTACTATCACTACGACACCTCAAGACTTATCACAGCAATGATAACGATTTGTCCCGAGAGACACTAAGGCCTCACACACACCCCCATCCTCAACAGACAGCCTCTTCGGTAGACGTCGCAAGGGCTCGCGATCCTGAGTCGGCCTCGTCTTTCTTCCAGGACGAGGAAGAGCTGGAGAAAAGAGAGTAGATAGGGAGAGAAAGAGAGGGAGAGAGAAGGAGATGGGGAAAGGGTTGAGGGAGGGAGGGCGTAGGGAGAGAGAGAGAGAGAGAGAGAGAGAGAGAGAGAGAGAGAGAGAGAGAGAGAGAGAGAGAGAGAGAGAGAGAGAGAGAGAGAGAGAGAGAGAGAGACGCCTTTGTTTCGTGTTGTCGATGCGGGAGGAGGAGGAGGCCGAGTGTTGGGTCCGCGCGAGAGGTCTCTTCTCGAGCTCGGGTTTTTTTTTTTTCTTTCTTTCTTTTGGGTGTTTCTTTCTTTTTTTCTTTTGTTGTCTGTTTTTTTTTCTTGTTTGTTGAATCATTTTCTTTCTATCTCTTTCCCTGTGTTTTTCTTTGTTGAATCACTTGTATGCACTCGTTCGTATTTGTGTATATGTATGAATGTATGTATGCAAATGAGTACTTTTTTCTAGTTTTTTTTTTTCCCTTGTTTCTTCCATCATCTTTGTTCCCTACTTCTTGCATTTCCCTGGCCTTTTTCAAGTACTGTTCTTTTCTCCCTCTTGTCATTTCCCTCTTCTCATTCCCTTATCCTTTTTCTCTCCCGCCTATCATTTCCTTTCCCTCCCTTCCCCTCCTTTCGTTATTTTTCTTTCCTCCCTCCTATCATTCCCTTCTCTCCCTCCATTATCCTTCTTCTCTCCCCCTTCCCTTCCTCTTTCTCCCTCCCTTCCCCTCTCTTCTCCCTCCCTTCCCTCCTCTTTCTTCCTCACTTCCCTTCCTCTTC
>NW_020869401.1:469035-471535 GCF_003789085.1 Penaeus vannamei | reverse complement strand
GAGAGAGAGAGAGAGAGAGAGAGAGGAGAGAGAGAGAGAGAGAGAGAGAGAGAGAGAGAAGGAGAGAGAGAGAGAGAGAGAGAGAGAGAGAGAGAGAGAGAGAGAGAGAGAGAGAGAGAGAGAGAGAGAAGAGAGAGAGAGAGAGAGAGAGAGAGAGAGAGAGAGAGAGAGAGAGAGAGAGAGGAAAGAAAGAAAGAGAGAGAGAGAGAGAGAAGGAGAGAGGAAGAGGAGGAGAGAGAGAGAGAGAGAAGGAGAGGAAGAGGAGAGAGAGAGAGAGAGTTATCATTACTGTCATCATCATTATCATATCATCTTTACTTTTACCTTCAGTGTCATCACAAGCATCTTTATAACCATCATCATCGTCATCTTCAATCTCCTTTTCATTATTCAAAACCTCAAAACTTTCACCATTACCAAGGTCATTATCATTAATTTTTCCTTGCATGTATTTAATCCGTTGATAATAAGCATCTTCCTTGATATTGAAGAGCAATGTGGAATGATTAATAAATGATGCATAAACAGATACACAAATTGAAAAAAATGTGAATACAAACACAAATAGAAATGATAAATATAAATAAAATAGACAAACAAACAAATTAAACTACAAACGAAAAGCCAAATAAACCAAAGTAAATGTAGAGAAAAATGAAAGAATAAATATATGTATATACAAATACATACTTATAAAAAGCTGAAAAGTCTAAGTTTGCTGACACCTAATTTAGTTAGCTTAAATGTATATAAACCAATGAAAGAATAAATATATGTATATACAAATATATACTTATAAAAAGCTGAAAAGTCTAAGTTTGCTGACACCTAATTTAATTAGACCTCCTCACCGGCTTTATGCAGATGCGCTCCTGCAGATGAAAGCGTCTAATATTTCCTTCTCAAGTGGGCGCGATGCTGTGTCAGGAAGATAAATGGCTGGAGACGAATCCACCGTGAAGACACAAGCGCCAAAAAAAAAAAAGAAAAAGAAAGAGGTAGTAATAACGAAAATGTAAAAAAAAAAGATAATAATGAAAAGTTTTGACACAAGCCACAAGCGCCCAAAAAAAAAAAAAAAAAAAAAAAAAGAGAGGTAGTAATAACGAAAATGAAAAAAAAAAATCATAATGAAAAGTTTTAACAAAAAAAAAGAAAAAAAAGAATAGTAATAACGAATGTATAAAAAAAAAAATAATGAAAAGTTTTAAGAAATACATATACTGAATGAATAATGAATGTATGTTTTCATAATCCAGATTCCCTTGTACCTATCTTTTTTAAGAGAGGGGGAGGGGGGGGGAGATAAGATGGAGGTGAATAAAAGAGGATATTTGGTAAGAAAAAAAATATATCTAAATAGAAGAAAGGGAAGTAAAAGAAAAGAAAAGGAGAGAAGTCTCGGTGAAAAGACTCCGCAGTCGCTTCTTTTCGGGGAAATTTAAACAAGTTGGAAGTAAATGAAAGAGGATGATGACACAAAAGAAGAAACAGAGAAAGAGAGAAAATAGAAAAAATGATATGAAATAAAGTTTTGTTTTGTTCCTGTTGCATTTAATAATAACAATAATGATAGTAATAATAATGATAACTGTAATAACAATTATAATAACAATAATGAAGATGATGATAATAACAATAATAACAATAATGAAAATGATGATAATAACAATAACTATAATGATGTTAATTATAACAATAACAACAATCATAATAATAATGGTAATGACAGCAATAATAACTGCAATGATAATGATGAAAACGGCAAATAAGAGACAGGAAGAGAAGAGAAGAAAAGACGAGAAATTTCTTCTCAAAAAGAACGTTTAGTTCCAGTTTAGAAAAAAATAAGTAAAAACAAGAACAAAAAAAGAAAAAGGAAGAAAAAAAGAAGAAAAAAATAAGAAAAAGGAAGTAAACAAGAACAAAAAAATAAGAAAAAAAGGAAGCAAAACAAGAACAAAAAATAAGAAAAAAAGGGAAGTAAAACAAGAACAAAAAATAAGAAAAAAGCAAAACAAGAACAAAAAAATAAGAAAAAAATGGAAGTAAAACAAGAACAAAAAATAAGAAAAAAAGGAAGCAAAACAAGAACAAAAAAATAAGAAAAAATGAAGTAAAACAAGAACAAAAAATAAGAAAAAAGGAAGCAAAACAAGAACAAAAAATAAGAAAAAAAGGAAGCAAAACAAGAACAAAAAAATAAGAAAAAGGAAGCAAAACAAGAACAAATAAGAAAAAGGAAGTAAACAAGAACAAAAAATAGAAAAAAGGAAGTAAAACAAGAACAAAAAATATGAAAAAAGCAAAACAATAAAAAAAAAGAAAAAAATGGAAGTAAAACAAGAACAAAAAAATAAGAAAAAAGGAAGCAAAACAAGAACAAAAAATAAGAAAAAAAGGAAGCAAAACAAGAACAAAAAATAAGAAAAAAGGAAGCAAAACAAGAACAAAAAATAAGAAAAAAAGAAAGGAAAACAAGAACAAAAAATAAGAAAAA
>NW_020869401.1:459035-466535 GCF_003789085.1 Penaeus vannamei | reverse complement strand
GTAATATTTGTAGTGGAATCACCATTGTCTATAACGGCATTAGTACTGGCTGCACGAAAAGCACGATTGATTAGTATCTGCAAACAAACATTTCCATGATAAATATCTACATCAATCACTCTACCTGTCTGTCTTTCTAGTCGTCTATTTATCCGCCATCTATTATTCTACCTTCCTACCTATCAATCTATCCATCTATTTATCTACCTACCTACCTATCTATTGATCTGTTTGTTAGTCTATATATTTATCTATCCGTGTTAGAGAGAGAGAAAGGCAGATATATATCTATTTTACATACAAACAAAATACAAACAGACACAAAAAAAACAACAGCAACACGCACCCAGGACAGCGCCCCTTGTCAGCATGCGCCACCCACCCCTGTCCATGCTTGCAGCCAATAGAAATTCAACTTTTTATCAGGCAGGTCACACTGTCCCCGCTTGCCAGTGAGTGATTCAATAGAGTGCAACATAAAGGCCAAATCAAAAGCCATTCGTGATGAAAATTTTATCACAGGGAATTCTTTTATCAGACGCCGCGGGGTGTAAAATCTTCGTGGATTCGACTGCTTTCTTTGTTTTTTTTTTTTTGTTTGTTTGTTTTGTTTTTTCTTTTTTCTTTCTTTTTTCTATTTTTTTTCTTTTCTTGGTGTTCTTTTTTCGACAGAGGGTTGTGGGAGGTATAACCGTAGTATAACTTTTTAGTATTATTTTTTTTATTAGTATTACTGTTACTATTATAATATGAAATGGAGAAAATATCGCTTATAATCATCAACATTGCCATTATTGTTATGGTTCCATTTATTGTCGTTAATATCAGAACTAACATTGTTATCACGATGAAAATAACATTCGTTTTACCCATTACTGTTATCATCATTTACATTATCATAAAATAACAACAATATTAATTATTCTATCATCCTAATCATTATGATCATATTTTTTGACAAAATTATTACAATCCTTTTTGGTTTAATATTATTCCTATCACTATCTTACCTTTGTTTTATTATTAATATTCTTATCTATGTTATTACTATTATTAACATTATAGGCATTATTATCATAATTTTCATTATTATTACCATCTTTATTATCATCATTATTATCATCGTTATAATTATTATTAGTAGTGTAGTAGTATTGTCATTATTAACGTCATCATTATTTTTGTTATCATTATAATTTTTATTATTATTATTTTACTATTGTTATTATTACTATTATTATTATTACTATTATTATTATCATTTCTACTATTTTATTATTATCATTATTATTGTTATTATTATTATCAGTATAATCATTAATATTGTCATCATTATCATTATCATTATCGTTATTATCCATTATATCATATTCATCATCATCATCATCATCATCATCATCATCATCATCATCATCATCATCATCATCATCATCATCATCATCATCAAAAAACAAATCAACAATATTCAAATTACGTATATTTGAAATGAACCAAATATTATCAAACAAATTAAAACGGTTCTGAAAACAATTAATTGTCTCACTAGTTAATATATCATTTAGATATTACACAAATGACTAATAATCACAAGAAAAGAAATACTTAAATTAAATAGACATACTCTGTGAAATGAATATTATTTAAAAAGAATAAATAGTTTATAATTTAGTTCAAATAGTTTATCTTAATAAGCACAAACAAAATTGTATTTCTACGTTATTACATTAATCAACCACGAAGCAAGAAAATTAATAATCATGACAAAATCAAATACTTCATAGACAAAAAATCAATCTTATCAATCAATCAATCTCTGTCGGACAATAACAGGACTTGTCACTGCCTGCACACTTCCGTTGAGCTATTTATCTAAAAAAAAAAAAAAAAAAAAAAAAAAAAAAAAAAAAAAAAAAACATTTACTTAAGGACACTTATAAACTAAGCTATCTATTTCCATTAAATGTTAATAAAGATACATCTAACACAATATTGCCACATTACTTAAATTTAATAATAAAGATATTTCATTGTGTTCATAAAAATCTGCCACATTACTTAAATTCAATAATAAAGATATTTCATTATATGTTCATAAAAATCTTCACTTTCTTCTCAACCCTATGTTCCAAAATAACTTTTCCATTTTGCCAAAATAACTCCCATGTTACTGTTTTTCCATTTCTAATTCCTGTCCACCATGTACAGTACACTAAATTACTTCAAAATCACGATAGTACACTAAATTACTCCAAAATCACGATAGTACACTAAATTACTTCAAAATCACGATAGTACACTAAATTACTTCCAAAGGGCTTAGCCGGGATGAACCACCAAAAAGGACGTGGCTCCTGGACGCTACCTCGAGACCTAGTCCAACGGTCTTCGTCAATGGCATCTTTTTATTTTCGATAAGGGGCTCGTCCGGTCACGCCCTATGCTGTTATCAGTTATTCATTTCTTATAGATGGAAAGATACATGCATGAGGACTTTTCTGTGTCTCATCAAATTTTTAACACTATTTAACACTATATTTATCTCATTTATTTCACTTTTTCTACCTTCCATCCGACTTAATTTCTTGTTCCCACATTGATACACTTTTGCGATCGATTGAAAGTGTTTGTTGTCTCGCACTCGTCTTTTCTCGCGTGGTGTGTCACCCTTTGTCACGTGATGCTTTCGCTCCTTCGGCCATGGTGCCTCTATTTCTTGCAGTGCCTCCTTTCCTGTCGACTGCTCGAGTCCTCGCTATCTCTGACGTCTTCTCCAGGCTGTTTGCTTTTTCCTTATATCCGCTTCTACCCACATCATGGTCACGTGATGATGATGAGTTCCTTTGTGTGTCTACGGCACAACTACCACTTCCAAGAATAAATAACTAAAGCCTCTAATGAGCTTCCTTTTAACAGGAGATGAAGTACATTCCAGCCTGCCGCCCCTGCCGTATCTAAGGGAACATAATGTGAGTCCATTAAGCTGATCATCTGGCTGTGAAATGAACAGTGATGTCGGAAGGAAATGTGGGCGCTGTGGTCCTGTGTTTTTTTTTTCTTTCTTTCTTTCTTTTTTCTGTTGCTCTCCTTAGAAGAACAGGAAAGTGTGTTTTTTTCTCTCTCTCTTTCAGTTTGTCACCTTATGTCTGTCCTTTTCTCTCTTGCTCTCCTTGGAAGAACAGGAAAGTGTGTTTTTTTCTTTTCTCTTTTGATGTTGATGAGGTTGATGTCCAATCGTGGTAAGGATGGTGATTATTAAACTCATTTTTATTTCTATTTTACTAGTTATTATTATTATAACAACTCTTATTATTATTATCGTCATTATCATTATATGAATGAATGAATATTATATATATATAAATATATATATATATATATATATATATATATATATATATATAATATATATTATATATATATTATATGTATATATATATATATATATATATATATATATATATATATATACATACATGTATATAATATAAAATATGTATATAAATGTATGTATATATATATATATATATATATATATATATATATATATATATATATATATATATATATATATATATATATGTGTGTGTGTGTGTGTGTGTGTGTGTGTGTGTGTGTGTGTGTGTGTGTGTGTGTGTTGTGTGTGTGTGTGTGTGTGTGTGTGTGTGTGTGTCTATATATATAATTATATATATATATATATATAATATATATATATATATATATATATATATATATATATATAATATTATATATATATATATATATATATATATATATATATATATATATATATATATATATATATATATATATATATATATATATATATATATATATAATATATATATATATATATATATATAGATATATATATATATATATATATATATATATAATATATATATATATATATATATATATATATATATATATATATATATACATATGCATGTATGTATGTAAATATTTGTCGATATTTTGTGCAAATACTTCACCCCTTTTTAACAGCACGCCGCCCCCTATTCAATATTGTTGCACAGTATTTTACATCCATTTCCGGCCAAGGCTCGCGCGCGCTCACATGATTTATTAGTTTATTAACCCCTATCAGCTGGGCGCTTCATTAATCAGTCCAATATTCCCAATATTCCCAGCTCCGGGAGGTCAAGGAGGTTCTTGCAAGGTTACCATTATTGAGATCATGAAATTCCTTTCATCATTATCACTAGTAGAATGCAATTTGTTTTTTTAACAAAACAAGTTGGATTATTGTTACTATTATCTTATATCTTATCCTGGAGGGTGTGTATATAATGTGTGTTGTGTGTTGTGTGTGTGTGTGTGTGTGGTGTGTGTGTGTGTATTGTGTATTTGCATCTCTCTCACCTCCTCTCCCTCCCTCTCTCCTCCTCCCTCTCTCCTCCCTCCCTCTCCTCCCCTCCTCTCCTCTCCCTCTCCTCTCCTCTCCCTCTCCCTCTCCCTTCCTCTCTCCCTCTCCCTCTCCCTCCTTCTCCCTCCTCCCTCCCTCTTCCCTCCCTCTCCCTCCCTTCGCCCAAGCCCACCCCGCAGCCCCTCTCCCGCCTGCACCTCTCCGTCCATTCACTCCCTCCTGAATATTCATACTCACAACGTAACGTCGGATAAAAGGATTATGGAATAATTTAAATTACGACATAATCAAGCACAGGAATTGGAACGGACGGCTCTGCCTTTCGATTGATGGGCTCTTCGTCCATTAGCGAAGGGTTTTATGAAGCCGAGAGTTATGCCGCGCCATTGGGTCGGCTCGGGGGTCTCTTCTCTCTCATCTTCTCTCTCTTTCTCTCATCTCTCTCTCTCTCATTCTCTCTTCTCTCTTCTCTCTCTCTCTTCTCTCTCTTTTCTCTCTCTCTCTCTCTCTCTCTCTCTCTCTCATTCTATCTCTCTCACTCTCTCTCTCTCATTCTCTCTCTTTTACACTTTCTCTCTCTCTCTACTTTCTCTCTCTCTCTCTCTCTCTCTCTCTCTCTCTCTCTCTTTCTCTCTCTCTCTCTCTCTCTCTCTCTCTCTCTCTCTCTCTTCTCTCTCTCTCTCCTCTTCTCTCTCTCTCTCTCTCTCTCTCTCTCTCTCCCTCTCTGTTTAGTCTCTCTCTCTCTCTCTCTCTCTCTCTCTCTCTCTCTCTCTCTCTTTTACGCTCCCCCACCCCTCTCTCTCTCCCTTTCACTCTCTCTCCTTTTCCTCTCTTCTCTTCTCTCTCTCTCTCTCTCTCTCTCTCTCTTCTCTCTCTCTCTCTCTTCTCTCTCTCTCTCTCTCTCTCTCTCTCTCTCTCTCTCTTTTACTTTCTCTCTCCCTCTCCCCTCTCTTCGCTCTTTTCACTTTCTCTCTCTTTCTTTTACTCTCTCTCTCACTCTCGCTCGCTCTCTCCGGGCCTGTACGATAAGGCCCGGAGCCAATATTCTCAGAACCACAACCTGTAAAAAATAGAAACAATGACAATAAAACACCTGCGTGAAACTTCTGTAAGAGTGGATGGCATTATTTTTCGCTTTATCAGAGACAGTCTACCGGAAATGACGTATTATCTAATTGTTGTCATTACCATATCTCTAGTAACCATTGAGTTCCATTCGCTTTGGAAACATGGCATAATAACACCAGTTCTCAAATCCGGAGACAGAAGAAGTTAATAATTATCGCCTTATTACCTTCTTCTAAAGTTTTCGAAAAAAAAATCGTAGCAGATCAAACATTTATTGAGACACAAAACCTACTCTCCAAAACCCAACATGATTTTAGAAGTAACCTGTCTGTTGTAACAGCATTAATACAGATCACGAATAAAATATATGAGATTATAGACAACAACCAAATAAGCTTGCTTACATTGTGCGATTTATCTAAGGCCTTTGATAGTGTCAACCAGAAATCATGTAACAAAATTCGTGAGAATATAACAAAACAGATAGTATCCTTCGGCGTTCCACGAAGATCTTTATTAGGCCTAATCCTGTTCACAATATTCGTAAATGATCTGCCAACCATAGCCCAAAATTGCCTCCCTGTTCAATACTGATTTTGTAAGCAACTTATAGGAATTAAAAAAGAAAAAAAAAATCACTTTCTCAAAGGAATGGATACTTTGACTCAAAGAGCCTGACGATAAATCCACAAGATACACAATGTTCTTCATAGGAGTCATTGAGAACGACGTCAACAACATCCAAAGTAATGGGCACACTAATTTACCTGAGCCAAATAAAAAATGGAATCTCTGCTGAAACTAGGATATCCGTTATACAAGCACTAGTTCTCAGCATGATTAATTATTACTCAAACACACGGGGTACAGCAAACAAAAGCCAGATTCAGGTAATTCAAAAAATACAAAACTTTGCTGCCAGAGTAGCACTTGGAAACGTCAACAAGTATGACCACATTGCCCTACACATAACCAAATTAAGGTTTCTATCCAAAGTGGCTTTTAACCTTTCCAACCGTAATACAACCCTTGTACAAACAAGACAGATTAACTCCCTATGTCAAAAGTTCACGTACAGATATAGGGGCAAGACAGACGCTAACACGCGATATGATGTGGAGGAAGCAGTATATATCAGAAACATTCAGAACTCAAATACATTCAAAAAAGAAATTAGAGGACCATTTCTTAATCACCAATGACATCAGGTTTCAAAATGTAAGGAATAGGCAAGACTTACCATGTACTACAATTAATTATATGTTCAACTTATATTTATATGAACCGTGATATCTCTATTTATGTAATAAGATTAACAAATGTAACAAATGGGATAAAGTATTTTGAATTTGAACTCTCTCCTCTCTCTCTCTCTCTCTCTCTCTCTCTCTCTCTCTCTCTCCCCCCCCCTTTTTTTATCTTCTTCTCTTCTCTCTCTCTTCTCCTTCTCTCTCTCTCTCTGCTCTCTACATTACTAGTTATATTATATTATATATATATATATATATATTATATATTATAATATATATATATATATGTATATATATATAATATATTTATTTATTTATTTATTTTTACGTTTTATAACGAGTCCGTATTCTCTGCAAAAGCCTCATTCCCATTTTACGCGAGTTTAACTGGTAAGCTTCTTCCATTATAATCCTCATTTTTTTTAGCACTCTAGAATTATTCAAGTGCGTATGATATTTCTTTCTTAAGGGCATTGTTGCATGTTTTTTTTTTCTTGATCTCGGATTTCTCCTCTTTTTTTCCCCTGCTTATTACCCTTTTTTAAAAATTTATCCACCTTTTCATTTTCCTTCGTGTAAACACCTGAGCGGATAATAACTTGAATGGAAAAAAAAACTATTCCGAGATAAAAATGGACGATATCCGCAGATGAATTATTACTTCACTAGTTTCATTTCCTCTCTGCGGTGACAGAAGCCACAATTGCGTATAATAAGCCACAGAGGAGAGAGACGGAGAGAGAGGAGCAGAGACGAGAGAGAGACTTGACGATTAGAGATCGAGAGAACGAG
>NW_020869401.1:444218-448680 GCF_003789085.1 Penaeus vannamei | reverse complement strand
GGTTTTCATAATGGACAACTAGTTTATATTTTATAGAAAGGATATTATACATACGGTTTTATGGGTTCTCCTAAAGAGAAGAAAGGACCAAAATAACCCTTATCGGAATATATTGACGCCATAATCTTATAATGAACAGTTTTACGAGATCTTAAAGGCATATATTTTACCCCTACTCTTTGCCAGACGATATTCCCTGATCTGTTATATTCTATCTTCTGTTTCGCTCTCCCTTTCGCACTTGCTTGCTCTCAGGTTTTTCCTCTTCTCTCTCTCTCTTCTCTCTCTCTCCTCTCTCTCTCTCTCTCTCTCTCTCTCTCTCTCTCTCTTCTCTCTCTCTCTCTCTCTCTCTCTCTCTCTCTCTATATATATATATATATATATATATATATTATATATAATATATATATATGTGTGTGTGTGTGTGTGTGTGTGTGTGTGTGTGTGTGGTGTGTGTGTGTGTGTGTGTGTGTGTGTGTGTGTGTGTGTGTGTTGTGTGTGTGTGTGCGTGTATAAACATCCAAATTATAGACACATAAGGCCATATACAGAGCTTGTGCCTTATATATATTCAACAAGCAAAATACCAAGAAATACAGGATCCATTTGCCAGACTAAGCACATAGTTTTAAGCACAATTAGTCATCTAGACAAAGGTAAACGGCAACACGCTAACAAGATACATACTTATCCACGAACGTAAACACACATGCAAACTCGCGCAGAAAAAAACACACACACGTACCTACGCACACATAATCATAAGTCTAGCATTTGCAATATACACACATGCTTTGTAAAGAACATTCACCATTCTTTCCAAACACACACACACACACACACACACACACACACACACACACACACACACACACACACACACACACACACACACACACACACACACTCACACTAGCAGAGCATGCACACATTTACATACATACATACACACACTGTTACTCTTAAATATACATTTATACATATACATATACAGACTCATCAAGGAAGTCGTGTGCACGCCATACAAACCCAACTTCGGCCGCAACACCACACTACAAAAGGGGAAACAGGGGATGTGCGCGAGTGGGTGCTGGTGCGTGAGGAGGGGATGGTGTATGCCATTTATGATGTACGAGCTCTTTTCTCTCTCTCTCGCTCTCTTTCTCTCTCTCTCTCTCTCTCTCTTCTCTCTCTCTCTATCTATCTATCTATCTATCTATCTATCTCTTTCTCTCTTCTCTCGCTCGCTCTCGCTCTCGCTCTCTCTCTCTCTCTCTCTCTCTCTTCTCTCTCTCTCTCTCTCCTCTCTCTCTCTCTCTCTCTCTCTCTCTCTCTCTCTCTCTCTCTCTCTTCTTTTCTTCTTCTTCTTCTTCTTCTCTTCTTGTGTCTCTCTCTTTATCTCCTCTCCTCTTCGTCTCAGTGTCCGTCATTGCTCCGTTTCCCTCTCCCTCTCCCTCTTCTCTGTCTCCTCTTCTCTCTCCTTCAGCCCTCTCCCCCCTCCCTATTCATCTCCCCCTCCCTCCTTTTTACCCTCTTTGTCTCCGTCTTTTCCCTTCCCTGTCTCCCTCCCTCATCAGAGGAGGAAAGGGGGAGATCGGAAGAGCTTCTCGCCAGCTCTAAGGAGATTATGGTCTTACAGCATGAGGATGGCTGTTCACATGGGTTCCTCTGTGCCTGTATTCCATCAAGAAGATATTTTTGTGTCTTCTCGTCATTGATTCATTCCACTTTTCCTTTTAGTTTCTTAGTCATTTTTTAGAATTAAGGTTTTATTGTTTGTTTTATTTGTCTTATTTTTTATATATTTTTTTTTTTAGCATTAAGGTTTTATTTATTTTTTATTTATTATTTATTTATTTATTATTATTATTACATTCCATGATTTTATTAGTATATACACCTAGAGAATTTCCTGAAGAAAGAAGGTCTTACGGCAAATGTTAACAGGAACGGCAAGACATTCAAGCACTTTCTTCTAGTCTCACGCAAGCACAGTCAAGGAAGTCACGTCAAGGAAGTCACGTCAAGGAAGTCAGTCACGTCAAGGAAGTCAGTCACGTCAAGGAAGCCACGTCAAGGAAGTCAGTCACGTCAAGGAAGTGAGTCACGTCCAGGAAGTCACGTCAAGTAAGTCACGTCAGGGAAGGCATTAACGAGAATCAAAACGATATGGATCATCTGGCTTACCCATCTGCCATCTGCTTTAATCGCTTCTCCAGCTGCGACATCACGATCAGCTGTATGACATTACCTTCCGCTTTGTAACATTTTATAGCACTTTTATGTTCACGGAAAATATTATTGTACAGCTTCTTTAACATCGATCGCGAGGCATTATGGATGTCTGTTTCCTTCTCGTGATACGGGCTTGTGTGTGTGTGTGTGTGTGTGTGTGTGTGTGTGTGTGTGTGTGTGTGTGTGTGTGTGTGTGTGTGTGTGTGTGATGTGGTGTGTGTGGTGTGTGTGTGTGTGTGTGTGTGTGTGTGTGTGTGTGTGTGTGTGTGTGTGTGTGTGTGTGTGTGTGTGTGTGTGTGTGTGTGTGTGTGTGTGTGTGTGTGTGTGTGTGGTGTGTGTGTGTGTGTGTGTGTGTGTGTGTGTGTGTGTGTGTGTCTGTGTGTGTGTGTGTGTGTGTGTGTGTGTTGTGTGTGTGTGTGTGTGTGTGTGTGTGTGTGTGTGTGTGTGTGTGTGTGTGTGTGTGTGTGTGTGTGTGTGTGTGTGTGTGTGTGTGTGTGTGTGTGTGTGAGTGTGTTGTGTGTGCTGATATCCATGACTACATCTCTGGCCTCAGGGGAGGCCAGAGAGAGAGAGAAAGAAAGAAAGAGAGAAGAGAGAGAGAAAAAAAGAAAGAGAGAGAGAGAGTGAGAGAGAGAGAAAGAAAGAGAGAGAGAAGCGGGGGAGAGAGATAGAGAGAGAAAGAGGAGAGAAAGAAAGAAAGAAGAGAGAGAGAGAGAAGAGAAAAAAAAGAAAGAAGAGAGAGAGAGAAAGAGAGAGCGAGAGAAAGAGAGAGAGAGAGAGAGAGAGAGAGAGAGAGAGAGAAAGAGAGAAAGAGAGAGAGGAGGGGGGAAGAGAGAAAGAGAGAGAGAAAGAAAGAGGAAGAAGAGAGAAAGAAGAAAGAGAGAGAGAGAAAGAGAGAGCGAGAGAAAGAGAGAGTAAGAGAGAGCGAGAGAAACGAGAAAGAGAGAGAGAGAAAGAGAATCAGGATTGTAAAAGGTGCTCCTTTAGACGGTTAAATACCCTTTAAGGAGCTTGGTCCCGCCAACGACAGTGCCAGCAGGGGAAGGGGGGAGGAGGCACTGGCACAGATACATATACACACACACGAACACACAAATAAAACATAAAAACGGGCATCCTGCAATGATTATCTAGGATTCTGATCACCAAACTTCCAGCAGGTTTATGAAGATAGCAAACTTACTGTTCAGAGTTTCCATAGAAAAATGGAGATAAGTCGAGTTTTCTTTGGGGTAGTGATTCGACAAGGATAACAAGCTGAAAATATATTTTAAAAATGCTGGGGTATATATACTTTTTTTACGTGTGTGTGTGTCAGTTGGAGAAACTCCGACGAAAAGAAAAGTTTTTAGATTTTTTTATTTTTTACTTTTTCTTTTTCATGTGTACATATCTATTTGCATGGTGAATATATTTGTGTGTGTATCTATCTATCTACCTATCTCTCTATCTATATGTGTGCGTGTGCGTGTGTGTGTGTGTGTGTGTGTGTTTGTGTGTGAGTGTGTGTGTGTGTGTCTGTGTGTGTGTCTGTGTGTGTGTGTGTGTGTGTGTGTGTGTGTGTGTGTGTGTGTGTGGTGTCTGTGTGTGTGTGTGTGTGTGTGTGTGTGTGTGTGTGTCTGTGTGTGAGTGTGTGTGTGTGTATGAGGGTTGTGTGTATATGTGTGTATGCGGCTTTCGTAGCAAAGAAAGTAAATAAATCGTCTCTACTTGTTAAATCTCGGGTCAAGTCCTTTCTGTAGATGTCTTCCTTATGAGTTGCCTCCGGATATGAGAAGACGATGGGTTCCACTCCTCCGTAACCGGCCGCTCCATCAAAGCCCATCTGAGTCCTATCAAAGCCCGAATGACTTTTACTCAATCGACAAAGCTGCTCCGTGTGATAAGAACACTAATTTGCAGTGGCTTTCTACTGCTACGTCTCTCATTTGCTATTATGTCTTTTATTGTCTTCTCTCTCTCTCTCTCTCTCTCAATGTATATATATATATCTATAATATATATATATATATATATATATATATATATATATATATATATATATATATATATATATATATATATATATATATATATATATATATATATATATATATATATATATATAATATATATAATGTATATATATATACTATATATATATATATATATATATATATATATATATATATATATATATATATATATATGTATATATATATATATATATATATATATATATATATAT
>NW_020869401.1:436718-439218 GCF_003789085.1 Penaeus vannamei | reverse complement strand
TACAATTCAAACCAAGATAAAAAAAAAAACAAATAGAGATGAATTTACTCGAAAAAAAGACACCAAAAAAGAAAGAGAAAAAAAAAAAAAAAAATCTTCAACACGGGAAATGTTGCTTCGGCTCCACTACACCGACCTCTCCTTGTTAACACGGGTCAACTTGTCGTGTATGCTTTGCTAATCTCACAATTGATTAGGAGAAAGAGCCCCGGTTTCCGCCCTTGCCTGTGGCTGTCTTTCTTGTTTAGAATTGTTATTGTTGTTATTATATATTGTTGTTATTGGTGGGGAGATCATCATTAGGGTTATTTTCGTTGGCGTTATTATTTGTTGTTATTAATGTTGATGATCACTGTTGGTTGATTTAGATTAATATCAGGATCCATTGATGTTCTTGTGATAATTTTTATCATAATTATCAGTTATTAATATCATTATTGTCATTATTTTTCATTATTATTATCATTGTTATTATTGTAATAGTGATAATGATGAAAATAACAATCACCACTATTTTCATTGTTCTTATGTTTGTTTAATTTTTGTTCATCTTCATTATAAGAGATTTGTTTTTTTATCATTGTTTAGTAGTAAAAATAATTAGTAATAATTTCGACTAACGTATTTTTTATCATTGCTTTTTTGCTTTGACATTTTTATTAAAGTCATCATTTTCCCACACCTTTCTTACAGTCAATCGCTTAAAACTTAGGAATGACAAAATGAAATGCATCAAAGAAAAAAAATCGTATCTAAAGAAAGGATGGCAGCAAAAAACGTAATAAAAGGCAAGAGAAAGTGAAGCTTTTAGACAAAGAATAACAATAGATGATCGAACGAAAATGAAGCAAAGAAGATCGTCTATAAAGATAGTTTATAAATATGCAGATGAAATAAAAAAAGAAAGAAAGATTATTTCGTAAAACAGAGGAAAGGAAAAATGGTCAACTAAATTGCAACAAAGAAAAAAAAGCCGTGTTTAGAAAAATGAATGAATAAAAATAAACACACCACACACACACACACACACACACACACACACACACACACACACACATATATATATATATATATATATATATATATATATATATATATATATATATATATATATATATATATATATATATATATATATATATATATATTATATAATATATATTATAAATATATTATATAAAATATAATATATATTATATATAAATAATATAATAAATAAATAAATAAATAATAAATAAATAGAATAAATAAATAAATAAATAAATAAAATAAATAAATAAAATAAATAAATAAAATAATAAATAAATAAATAAATAAATAAATAAATAAATAAAACCAATGCCAAAAAAAAAAAAAAAAAAAAATCTCGCCAGGAAGGGCACCAGCATCATTCCCTTTCCGATCGTGCGAGGCATCTGCAGCGGGCACCCTCAGCGGCGATGAAGACAAGAGCAAAGTTAGATTGGTTTGTTATCTGTCTGAGCCGAGTCTGAGGAGGAGCCGAGGCTCCTGACGGGCACCTGGACTTAGGGGATCGAGGAGATGATGTACCTGTGGCCGAGGCTGACAGGTGGAGGTGATGGATTGGCATAGGACGTGTGTGTGTGGGGGTGGTGGGGGGGGGGGTGCGTGTGTGTTTGTGTGTGGGGGGGTGTGTGTTTGTGTGTGTGTGTGTGGGGGGGGTGCGTGTGTGTTTGTGCGTGTGTGTTTGGTGTGGGTGGGGGGGTGCGTTTGTGTGGGGGGCGGTGCGTGTGTGTGTGTGGGGCAGGGGGTGCGTGTGTGTGTGGGGGGGTGCGTGTGTGTGTGGTGTGTGTGTGTGTGTGTGTGTGTGTTGTGTGTGTGTGTGCGTGTGTGTGTGTGTGTGTGGCAATGATAATATTAACTATGGTGAATTATAATGATAAAAGTAGTGATGGTAAAAATATGTTATGATGGCAATATCGATGATGTTAATGGCACTAATAATGGTAACAAGATAATGATAATGATGATCAATAAAATAAAATATATTTATAATGAAAACAATAATCATGAAAATAATGTTGATAATAATAATAAAGATAATGATGATGATAATAATGATGATTACGACGATAATGATAAAAATAATCATGGTAAAAACAATAATGATGATAACATTAATAATTATGATGGTGAAAATAATAGTGATAATAATAACAATAATAACAACAATAATAACGATGATGATAATAATAGTAATAATGATAATGATGATGATATTAGAATTATATTAATGATAATGATAATAATAATGATAAGAATAAACAATGATAAATAATAATGATATGACAATAATTGATACGATGATAATGACATAATGATAATGATAAATAATGATAATTGATAATAATGCAATAATGATAAATGATAATAATTGACAATAAATAATGAATAATGATGAATGATAATAATGATAATCATAAAATGATATATGATGACTGATGATAAATAATGATAACAAAATATATGAACAAGATAA
>NW_020869401.1:426718-429218 GCF_003789085.1 Penaeus vannamei | reverse complement strand
CGCATGTGTTCGCGTCTGTACCGAAAAAGGCATCGTTTTATCCTGGATCTGCTAGAAAATTTATTTCCCTTTAGTAGAGGAAGCAAATGTGAAAAGGCTTTATTTATTGGGTAGCTATATATTGCACAAGATGGTTATGTATTCCCCCCGAGGTATATATACACGGGACTGCACCAATAACTTTACTCCATTTATATCTTTCTTTCTGCTGTTTGATATATAAGCAAAGAAATGTACAAAACCATAAAACTATAATATCATTATTCATATCATGAATGAGTCCTACTATATAGAATAATGAAGGCCTTTCCATCACCTCCATTAATATAATCACAATTAATACGAAATTACCGTTAATACTAACATCTTATGACTGACAGGTGTTTTTCCGATAATCACCTCTAATGATGCTGTCTGTCAGATTCACATCGGTTTACTAGAGGAAAGAGACGGTACATATCTTACATTTCATTTTTCATTGACGCTTCATTTGAAGTATTATAGCAATGTGCATACTTGAAGCCAGCACAAAGCTGCCTCTTTGCACGAGCATCAATCCCGACCTTCATCTGGCACTCGCTATCAGGGCCTCAGACGATAAGGGTTAATCTAAATCTTCCAAAGGTTGTGATTACGATGTTTTCTTTCATCCCTTTCATCTACAACCAAGAATGTCATGATGCGCAGATCTGTGAAGAGTTACACACAACGCCGTCTCTGCGACAGATCGTACTGCAGCCGCAAAAGCACCACAGCGGTGTCCTCTCCGTTTTGTAAAGCAGGAACGGTAAATTCAGAAAATTTTGCCGAAGAGTTCGTTATTCCAAAATCTATCTAGCTCATCCTAACGACAATACATGTTCCTTATCTAGTTATGATGGATGTATTAGTATCCAGTTAATAACAATACCACTTAAAAAAATATCCAACAGCAGGTTGGCTTCGTTATATCGAATGGATGTGTCATTTTCAGCTGGCAACACCTTTAAGGCAGCACGGAAAGAGTCGAGAAAAGGACATTTCACATGAGCGGCACAGCCAGCCTTCGTCAGTATTGGCAATAATACCAAAAAAAAAAAAAAAAAAAAAAAAAAAAAAAAAAAAAAAAAAAAAAATATATATATATATATATATATATATATATATATATATATATATATATATATATATATATATATATTATATATATATATATATGGCTTCGTTATATTGAATGAATATGTCATTTCCAGCTGGCAATACCTTTAAGGCAGCACGGAAAGAGTCGAGAAAAGGACATTTCACATGAGCGGCACAGCCAGCCTTCGTCAGTATTGGCATTAATACCCAGTTAATTGCAAATGTTAATGAGCTTTAATACTTCCAACGACTAAACTCAATCCCACGTTTCACCTTGGTTTAAAAACATGATTCTCTCTGTAGGTTTTATCCCAGGTAATACTTAGGTGATAGATATTCGCATGTCATTAGCAGGTGAAGCTTTCGTTGATATAGGGATACCTTTTCCCGTCATTTTTATTTATCTTTCAGTCTGTCCACCTTTTAACCCCCGAATTCTCTCCCACTTTAACGTGATCGTTAAAATGTCGCTTTATATGCAGAAAAATATAATCCTGGCGTAAACTTTTTCCAAATAACATCACTGACAATCTGCCTAAGGCATAGAGAAAATCAGTAATTCTCTTGTGTTAAATACAGAATTTTTGAGGCACTGATATCCCTGTGTATATTGGTTGTGTATTTACGCAGCATGTGTTTTAAATTGCCATTTTGAATATTTTGGTTCTCCATGTAAGAAAGAACGAAAGAGGGAGAGAGAGGGAAAGAAAGAAAAAGAGAGAAAGAACGAAAGAGAGAGAGAAAGGAACAAAGAGAAAGAAAGAAAGAACGAAAGAGAGAGAGTAATATAAAGCAGCGTCATTTTTTGTAATTCTCGGAACTTAAAACCCGGAGGTTTCCTGCATAAAATAACGTTTAGTTTTAAAAGCTGAGAATAATGGCAGAGACGAGGAGGAGGAACCGTACATTTCATAGCCAAACAAACTTTTTAGTACCAATAATGACAATTGCTTATATTTCATAGCAAAAAAAAAATCTTAGTACTAATAATGACAGGTTTTTTTTTATATATATATTATTATTCCAAGAGTTTTCTTACCAAAACATCCAACAAAACTCATTACAATATAGACGGGGAGGAGGAAGCTTATATTTCATAACCAAACAACTTCTTAGTACCAATGAATGACCAATGTTTTTTTTTAATATTATTATTCCAAGAGTTCTTACTAAAACATCCAACAAAAATCTTATTACAATATTTTATAATATACTCGTAGCCCCTATACATGTGCAGTACATGTTCTGTGTAATGTAGATAGAAAAGGAAAAAGACAATGCTGCCATTTTACTATATATAAAACATTTTCATTTTTCTATTTGATACCCGTCAACCATGAGATAAAGACAATGCTGCCATTTTACTACAATAATATAAAAG
>NW_020869401.1:414218-416718 GCF_003789085.1 Penaeus vannamei | reverse complement strand
AATATATTTATAGCATAACATATCAAATGAATTATAAATACAATTACTATTAATTAATTATAACCAAATAAAAGTAAAACAAAACTTAAAAACGAAGCAAGAAAAAAGAAAAACCTTTGAAAGGCTTAATGGCTTGTTAGATGTTAACTGTATGTAGCTGCAAGGCCGTTACAGCATTGTTAAGCTACAGCTGCATCTGTTTGTATAAATAAGGATTCTGAAGCTAGGAGGTCGAACCTGTTGGAATCAGTGGACAGAATTTTAAAACTTTCTTATTGTACGGATGCTCTCCTGTGTTTACATGTCTGATTGCGGAAAAAAATGTAATTTACTGGGATTAATCCAGATCTTACAGATATACCCATGTGTGGAATTCATGGTGAACAGATTGCAACAGGAACAACGAAGGGAAGGGCAAGAAAACACACGAATATGCCGAAGGCTTTTTCGCTATTGCTTCGACAGGGTATATGCGAAAAGGCCTTCGGCATATTCGTGTGTTTTCTTGCCCTTTCCCTTTCGTTGTTCCGTTGCAAATATACCCATCTGCTCTTAACAACGATGTTTAAACCAAACCGAGGTTGATCCAACATACCAAGCATCACAGGACAAGAAAATAAGTAAACAATATTAGAACATATATTTGGGACTAATACTTCCCTTTGTTGTAGGTGACTGCCTATGGTGTGGTTACTCGCGAATACAAAATTTAACTTTATCTGGGGAAATGAGTGATTTAGCATTTCATTTAGTTGTTTACGAATGCTGTAACTTGCATTTCCAAGGTATGGTAGAGTGATCAATTCACGTCTTTAGGTGCGTTGGCTATTTTGGCTTGAAGGATGAATTTTGTTTAAGAACTTTCCAAGTGTTCTTAAAAGTTCTTAAGTTTTCAGGGTAACCATTTGCTTTGAAATAGTTGCTGAGAAAATTTATTTCATTGTTAAATGACATCCAAGTGGAACAGACGTTAAAAGCGTACGAATGCAGTTAATTTTGTATTTTTGTGGTGTTACTAATCCCTAGATATGGATGATTATCCAAATCTAGGGTGTCTTCTTGCACTTCATGTCATGGGAAATTAAATGCACATCTTAAACTCATGAATTTCAACGTGGCAAAATTATTTCATTCTAGGTTCCTCCATTTCATAATCCAGATTTCACACTGCAGCTTTTGAGTTACGGAGAAATGATGGAAGTCATTTATGCTAGCGATTATTCGTATTTTCAGTAGAAGGTTGAAATTGATCAGGGCATCTGTGGTAAGAATTGGTATACTTTCAAAAATGACTGGGCAGGAAATGTAATTCACTAAGATACTCTCTCTCTCTCTCTCTTCTCTCTCTTCTCTCTCTCTCTCTCTCTCTCTCTCTTCTCTCTCTCTCTTCTCTCTCTCTCTCTCTCTCTCTCTCTCTCTCTCTCTCTCTCTCTCTCTCTCCTTCTTCCCCCCCCTCCCTCTCTCTCTCTTTCTCTCTCTCTCTCTCTCTCTTTCCTCCCTCCTCCTACCCCTCCCTCCTCTCCCTCCCTCTCTCTCTCTCTCTCTCTCTCTCTCTCTCTCTCTCTCTCTCTCCTCTCTCTCTCTCTCTCTCTTCTCTCTCTCTCATCTATCTGTCTGTCTAACTTTATCTCTCCTCATTTATCTCATCTTCTCAATTATCTGACAATAAAAACCTGGATTTATTTTCACCGAATGCCAAATAAATCTCAAGAGATAAATCGGAGTTGAAATAACCATCGCCAGCGTCATTATCTCCCCCGTATCTTCCGCTACGAGCATCTTACGCAGACTTACGATTCGGGAACAAGACTTACGATTCAGAAACGAACTTACGATGCAGTGAAGTTTTAATTCGCTTGAAACTGATTGAGCGCGAAATTTATGATCCGGCGAAAGAGATAAAAGCGTTCGGGTAATTAACTAACCCTTCGAAATTTGGGAAAAAGGGAGTAAATAAATTGTTGCAAGATGAATTACACTTTTATTGCCTTTATCGACAGCATGGTAATGGTGCCATTCAGTAACGTGAATTTGCGGGAGCGCTGGTAAATGCCTCGGTGATATTGCGATTCTTGCAAGTGTTATCTTAAGTTGTAGGTTGGTGTTGAAGAGCACGAAACACATAACACACGTGTGCCACTTAAACACACTCATGAATATGCAGACGCTTACACACACACATATATATGTGGCACACGCCTACATCTCGTCATTTGTGGTGTTGTTTAGACAAGCTAAATTGTACTTTAAGGATTGCACTAGCCGTTCTTTTAATTATAACACTACCTCAGCTCTTGTCAGTTATCGGTATTATAATTTAGAATAACTTTCAGCATTATCGCTCATTCCCATCTTTTTTTTCTTCTTTTTTAATTCCCTTGCCTTTTAATCGAAATTTCTTACCCTCCTCATTTCAATAACTATGGGCAGCGTAATCAGCATTAACATGCGAACGACCTCTTATGAAAAGAACCAGCCTTCTGCCGACAGCAAAGTACCA
>NW_020869401.1:399218-401718 GCF_003789085.1 Penaeus vannamei | reverse complement strand
CGAGGACTAGCGCTGGAAAATCGCACGGAATAACCGTAACTGGTCGAGGAACCACCGAATGGACACGCTGCAGCAGCGCTTCCACCCAACTTTTTCTGTTATCTCACCACCAGTTGCCTCATGTACTGTATTCGCCTTAATGCAACAGTCTTGTAGAGGTGTGGGATGTTTTGTTTTACACCCTGAAGGAACTATGCATCCAGTTTCTTCTTGACGTTTGAAACTATCGCTTCGATGGCGTCGTCTGGCATTTCTTGAACCGGGAACTTCTATGAAATCACAGTCTACGGTTACAAGGTAAAACGAATGAAAATCCGTTGAAATTTCAGAAAAAACGGAAATGGTCTATGTCGATTTTTTTCCACATGAATCAGAAGCGAAAAGAATTAGTTATTTTTCGGTTAACTCGGGTTATAAAGTCGGAACTTATACCAGTCACCTGGCTCGGATGAAGTGACGGAATGTGGAGAGAAGTGACGGATGTGGAGAGAGAAGTGACGGATGTGGAAAAGTGAAGCTATTTCATGGTCACTAGAAATCGTCACTGCAGTCATTTCTTGTCTCGGGAAATGAACAGAATTTTCTATTAAACAATATTATTTTATTGCGGAAGGATATGATCCCGCAAAAGGAATTCCGTTAACAATACGAAAGCGCAACTCGCATTACTTTTCAAGAAATCTTAAAAAGATATTTATCTGCGGAAAACACATTGATTTTACTCCTACTGCCTCGCTTCTTAGATACCATATGCTGAACCCTTCTCTCACACCCCGTCGTTCCACCCTGCCCTCCTCCACCACCCATCACCTCCCTCCCCTGCCTCCTCCACCACCCACACCTCCCTCCCCTGCCCTCCCCCACCCCCTCCCCTCTCCCTCTCAACCTCCGACCCCTTTCCCTTTTTCCCCCACTCTCCTCTCTCACCTTCCCCCACCGCCCTCCCCTCCTTCCCTCAAAGCTACAGTTTCCAAATTTTTCTTGTGAAAGGCATTCGGGTTCAATTAAATGTTCGTAATGAATTGAAAAAAAGTTTTTTTTTTAAATTAATCTGCTCGAAATTTGTAAAATCAGCGCCTTAACTGCAGGGAGTCGATATTTTTTATCTGTCCTGTCTGTCTCTCTGTCTATCCTGTCCTGTCTCCCTGTCCTATCTACTACAATACTACTTAATTTATCATCTATTTGCAATCGCAGCTACGTATATGCCTAATAACATAATGTGAAAGAATAGCATTAAATTGTTTATAATTTACCTTGCGATCCTCGTGTTTGTTAATGGTTTCATGTCGCCTTCAAGGAAAATTGGTCCGGAGCCGGTCCGAAGCGTAAGAACGGAGAAATGCGCGAGGATCTAGGATACAACAGGGCAAAATTATATTCATGGTGAGAGAGAGAGAGAGAGAGGAGGAGAGAGAGAGAGAGAGAGCGAGAGAGGAGAGAAGAGGAGAGAGAAAGAGAGAGAGAGAGAGAGAGAGAGAGAGAGAGAGAAAGAGAAGAAAGAAAGAAGAAAGAAGAAGAAAGAAAAGAAAGAAAGAAGAAAGAGAAGGCATCTTGTTAGAACACCGGAAACTGCAAATGTAGGGAATTCTAACACATACCCTACCCCATTTTCCCCCTTTTCAGTTCCCTTATTTTTATTACAAAATGTTCTGTTATTGTACTGCAGTAAAATATATCATCACAAGAGTGACCAGAACCAAAGATTTTCCGTTCTTGTTTTTATTACAAAATGTCTGTTTTTGGGTACTGCCAGTAAAAAAATCTATTCAGAGGGACAGAACAAAGATTTCCAATTTTATAAGTTACATTGTATAATTGATGTAATGCATTTCAAGCATTTATAATAAAAAAAAAAGTCCTATTGTGTCCTATTGGCCTTTCAGGTTCAAGAGCCTTCTTCGCCCAGCCCAACGACCGCACAATTGTCAGATTCCGTTGAAATCAATATCACACCAAAATTGATACGGACGCATTAAAAAGAACATAAAATGTCCTTATAAAACTAAGGGGGGCGCCCTGGCCTCTCTGTCTTTCTCTCTCTCCTCTCTCTCCCTCTCTCTCTCTCTCTCGTCTCTCTCTCCTCTCTCTCTCCTTCTCTCTCTCTCTCTCTCTCTCTCTCTCTCTCTCTCTAACCTCTTCTCTCCTCTCCTCTCCTCTCCTCTCCTCTCCTCTCCTCTCCTCTCTCCTCTCCTCCCTCTCTCTCTCTCTCTCTCTCTCTCTCTCCTTCTCTCTCTTCTTCTATCTTCTCCCTCCATCATACTTTGCGGCTGTCTCCCTGCTCCCTTCCCCTCGTTCATTCCTGTCTGTGCTTCCTCTCTTCGTGGGGGGGGGGGGTCCATGCAACATGGCCCCTGATAAGATTCCACATTAGACACATAAGGAGAGGCCGTGCCAATGACAAGAGAATAGTTCAGATCATTTATTTTCTATAAAACAAAGGAATAAGGGAATGACAGTTAAAGGCAACTTTAATACTACTGTTTACATGCAAATCCGA
>NW_020869401.1:381030-391030 GCF_003789085.1 Penaeus vannamei | reverse complement strand
CACACATACACAGACACACACACATACACAGACACACACACATATACAGACACACACACATATACACACACACACACACATACAGACACACACACACACATATACAGACACACACACACACACACACACACACACACACACACACACAACGCACGCGCCCGCGCACACACAAACGAGCCACCAGACCAGCCACAGACAGACGCAGACACAGAGCGCGAGTTCTGCATTATGACAGCGCGGCCACAGACGCCGTTGGCTGCACCGTGGCACATTACCTTTACACTCGTGACATACTGCTTCATTATGGCACGTTAGTTATGGCGATTGCATTGGCAGTGATAATTGCAATGACATCTGTCAATTAAAAAAGTGCCTTCCATTATCCTGCGATCATTTGTAAATCAGTCCGCACGCCCATTCGGTTTTGGGCGAGGCGTCGGACGCTCGGGAACTCGGTGTTTGCCGCTGGTTGACCGGAGAGCTTGACCTCGAGGGCTCGAGGCTGAGGTCGGTAGGTCGCCCGCGGGCTAAGGTCAGTCGCCCTTCGCATAGGGCCTTGAGGATTTGTTTTTGAACATAGATCGGGCGGATATATTGCAGCGACGGGACGGAATTAGCATACGCCCCGTCGGAGGCCTGCTCCTTTGCCTCTACTTCTCTTAGCTTCTCTTTGCTTATCGTTTCTGTGTTCCTTGGCCCGAGAATCCCTCCGCGATTCACCCTTTCGCTCCCCCGTATCGCCCTCCCTTCTTCCATCCGTGCTTCCATCCCTCCGCCGTCTGTCCATCCCATTCCCCCGCCTCCGTCCCCTTCTACCCCCCTCTCTCGACCTCCTCAACCCCCCTCTCTCGCCCCCCTCTACCTTCCCTACCCTTCCTCCATACTCCTCCCTCGAACCCCTTCCTCCACCCCCTCCCTTTCTCCCCCTCGGCCTCCCACCCACCCCCTTCTCCCCTCGGCCTCCCACCCACCCCCTTCTCCCCTCGGCCTCCCACCCACGCCCTTCCCCCCCTCGGCCTCCCGCCCACCCCCTTCTCCCCCTCGGCCTCCCTCCCACGCCCTTCCCCCCCTCGGCCTCCCACCCCTTCCCCCCCCCCTCGCCCCCTTCGCCCCTTCGCCCCTCGGCCTCCCCCCCACCCCCTTTTCCCCCTCAGCCTCCCACCCCGCCCTTTCTCCCCCTCGGCCTCCCACTCACCCCTTTCTCCCCTCGGCCTCCCACCCACGCCCTTCCCCCCTCGGCCTCCCGCCCACCCCCTTCTCCCCCTCGGCCTCCCACCCACCCCCTTCTCCCCCTCGGCCTCCCACCCTCCCCTTCTCCCCCTCGGCCTCCCACTCACCCCCTCTCGCTCTCCCCTCGGCCTCCCACCCACCCCTTTCTCCCCCCTCGGCCTCCCACCCACCCCCTTCTCCCCCTCGGCCTCCACCGCCCCTTCGCCCCTTCGCCCTTCGCCCCTTCGCCCCCTCGGCCTCCCACCCACCCCTTCGCCCCCTTCGCCCGGGATGTGGACTGAAATAAAGCGCCGTATGTTTTTAAACTGCGGTGTTATTGACTCATGGGTCTGGGAGACGCGCCGCCGAGACCTGGTTTGGTACTTGGGGCGCGGGCGGAGAGGCGGCGGTGGGGGGGGGGGGGGCTGCTGCTGTTTTGCTTTTCGGGTTTTCGGGTGGGTGGGAGAGAGGGGAGGGGGATAGGTGGGTGCTTAAGTGTGCTTGTTTGTTTCTTTGTCTGTGCATGTTTATGTGTGTGTCTGGAAAGGGAAAGGAGAGACAGAGAGACAGAGGAGGGGAGAGATAGGGAGAAATAGGGAAAAATAATATATATATATATATATATATATATATATATATATATATATATAGAGAGAGAGAGAGAGAGAGAGAGAGAGAGAGAGAGGAGAGAGAGAGAGAGAAGAGAGAGGAGAAGAAAGAGAGAGAGAGAGAGGAGAGAAGAGAGAGAGAGACTGAGAGAGAGAGAGGAGAGGGAGGGAGGGAGGGAGGGAGGGAGGCCCCAGGGAGGGGAGGGAGAGGGGAGGGAGAGAGGAGAGAGAGAGAGAGAGAGAAGACAAGAAAGAAAGACAGAAAGACCGAGAAGACGAGAAAGAAAGGGATGAGAACTTATCGAAAGTGTGGTACGAAGAGGAAGTGGAAGAGGAGACAGGGGAAGGAGCCGAGGCGAAGATAGAAGGAAAAGGAGGAGGAGGAGGAGAAGAAGGCAAAGGAAGACAAGAGTAGAACGAGGAGAGGAAGGAGGGCGGAGGCAGAAGAGGAGGACGCTATTAACGACTGACGTGAATACGAGAGTTTTGTGACGAGAGTGACAATTGCGAGTAGCAGTCAAGCAACAAGAGGCGAGACGAGCCGGAGGAGGGAGCCAGACACTGCGGATCTGCTTTGCTATTGTAAAGTGATTTGAATAAACTGATGACATTGGAGGGAAGGGTAGGGAGGGGAGGGGTAGGGAGGGGAGGGGGGTGGAGGGAGGAGGGATTTGAAAAAAGAGTTGAAGGGAGATGGGAGGGAGGGAGACAGATGGACGCGTGGAGGGGGGAGGGAGGCATTGAAGCACACATGTCTGGCATACCATGATGAACAGTGAGAGTTCACGAAGGCATAAATGCCCATCGTACACAGTACCATCGCTATTGCTCTCTGTCTGTCTGTCTGTCTGTTCTCTCTTCTCTCTCTCCTCTCTCTTCTCTCTCTCTCTCTCTCTCTCTCTCTCTCTCTCTCTCTCTCTCTCTCTCTCTCTCTCTCTCTCTTCTCTCTTCTCTCTCTTTCTCTCCCTCTCCCTCTCCTCTCTCTCCTCTCCCTCTCCTCTCTCTCTCTCTCTCTCTCTCTCTCTCTCTCTCTCTCTCTCTCTCTCTCTCTCTGCTCTCTCTCTCTCTCTTTCTCTCTCTCTCTCACACACAACACACACACACACACACACACACACACACACACACCACACACACACACACACACACACACACACACACACACAACACACACACTATCTCTCTTTTCACACACTCTCTCTCTCTCTCTCTCTCACTCTCGTCTCTGTCTCACTCTCTCTCTCTTTTCTCACTCACTCATGACTTTCTCACTTTCATCTCTCTTTGTTTTCTCACTCCCCTTCCATTCTCTCTCTCTCTCTCTCACTCTCTTCTCTCTCTCTCTCTCTCTCTCTCTTCTCTCTTCTCTCTCTCTCTCTCTCTCTCTCTCTCTCTCTCTCTCTCTCTCTCTCTCTCTCTCTCTCTCTCTCTCTCTCTTCTCTCTTCTCTCTCTCTCTCTCTCTCTCTCTCTCTCTCTCTCTCTCTCTCTCTCTCTCTCTCTCTCTCTCTCTCTCTCTCTCTCTCTCTCTCCTCTCTCTCTTTCTTTCTCATCTCTCCCTTCTCTCTCTCTCTTCTCATTTTCTCACACACACACACACACACACACACACAGTCTGTCTTCTTTCTCTTTCTCCTGTACCTCCTTTCTCCCTCCTGCTTCTCTTCCTCCCTACCCCCCTGCACCCTGATCCTCCTCCCCGTCCCTCCGTGCCTACCTTTCTTCCTCCCATCCTTCGCAACATAGAGTGGATATGCAAATGAATCCCGGCGCTAATTTACTCAAAACCCGGGCGGAAGGTAACAGTATACTCGAGAATCTGATGCGATACGCGGATTAGGTGATTCTTTGTCTCGCTTATTCGGGGGGGCAGGGGGGGGCGGGGGGAGGGGAAGGAGCGGAATGATGTGCCAGCGTTGTCCCTCTCCCTCCCCTCCCCTCCCGCCCTCCCCGTCCCTCCGCCCCCCCTCCTTCTGTATTTTAAGAATATGCTCGGGGGTTTAGGGGCGCGCGATGGAGTGGATCGCGGTGTTGATGCGTGTAATTAATAGTGCGTGGTTTTGTGTTGCGGGTGGGCTGCGTTTGTTTTGTGCAGGCGGTTTCAAGCGCTGGCTGTTTCTGTTTTTTTTTTTGTGATGTATTTCAGTTTTTTTTTTTTGTGGGAGTGAGGGCTGTGGTTTTTTTTTTTTTTTTTTTTTTGGGGGGGGGGAGCTTTTTGTGTTTTATTTTTTTATTCCATTTATTATATATGTTTTGTGTATGATGATACTACTCTTGGTCGGTTGTCGTCATGTTTACGGTTTTATTGTTATTGATGTGTATTGATTCATATTACTGGCAGTAGTCGTAGAATAAAGTAGTTGCATTAGTTGACGGTTATTATTGTTATTGTAGTTAGTGATTATTATATTTTGGTTGTAGTGGTGAAATAGTTATCTGTATTTAGTTCTGTCGAGAGTAGTAGTAGTCAGTGGCCAGTCTAGTAGTAGTAAAAGAAATAGCCGTGTTCAGTAATAGTAGTAAGAGTGAATAAATACATAGGCCGTTGGTAGTTAATATGTAGTAGCAGTAGTAGGTAAAAAAACATAGTCCGCTTGATACAGTAATAGGTAGTAGCAGTAGTAGTAGTATAGTAAAAAAAAATTGCCGTTGGTGGGGGGGGCATAGTAATAGTAGAGAGTAGGCGGTAGCGTGATAGAAAGAGCCTTTTGCATGGACAGTCACAGCCACGGAAACCCCCCGAACGGTTCGGACTCCACGCGGAAATGCCCTTCTTGCCTGGTCACGCGAGGAGGCTCCAGGGGTCGCGTGTCTCTCTCTCTCTCTCGGCTTCCCGTTCCTCGCGGCGTCGGCTGGAGGCGGGGATCGCCGCGCTCGGCTTTCCGTCGTTTGGTTGATGGTGGTGGTGGTTATTTTTTTTTTTTTTTTTTTTTTTGGCGGGGGGGTGTTGGTTGGAATTGCGTAAGATTGGTAGCGTAGGTTTGTTGGCGGAGGGATTGAATTTCATTATCATCTTCATCTCCATCATCATCACATCATCATCATCATCATTCATCATCACATCATCACTCATTCACCATCATCATCCATCTATCATATGACCATATATTGTTGCGTAAATATAATCAATATAGGCCTTTATATATATTGTATACAGTATAATCTAAGGACTGTGGATTTTTTTTATCTTCCTTTGTTCTGTTGTAAAGTTTACTCTCAAATTTTTTTTTCATTCGAATCATGGGAGGTTGATTGAGGCTAATAAGATTGGGGAAGGACGGTGGGGGGGGGCTCTGAGATGTAGGAGGGGAGGGAAGGGGAGGGTGCAGGCAAATGATGTTGGGCGTCACGGAGACAAAGGGACTGTATATATATATTTTGTACGACTGATTCTTTGGTGCAACTACTCGCTCAGAAAGGCAGACGTCTGAAGGGAGAAGAGAAGGTCAGGCAGAGAGGCAGAGAGGTAGGGGTTGCGTCACTGTTCTNAGGGAAGAGGGAGGATGGAAAGGTAGGGAAGTATATAGACATTATCATGATCCCAATATACGATGATTATTAATATAATTATTATTTTATTCCATATCATTATAATAATTATTGATGGCGTAGTTATTACCAGTATTACTATTATCATTTTCATTGTTATCATTATTATTATCATTATCATTTTTATTATCATCATTATCATTCTTCATTATTGTTTGTTATCATTATCATCATTGAATTACCCAATTTCATTATGATTATTATATTATCCTTATCATTATCATAGCTATCACTATCATGAACATCACCTATTATCCTTTTTTTTTACCTTTAAAATAATTTCCTTTGAAAAATGATCATTATCATTATCCCAAAATTCCCATACTTTAACCTATTAAACCTATAAAGACAATAAAAGTGAAATGTGAGTGATTTTACGGAAAAGGAGAAAAGCAAGGAGGTTGATGATTAAGCTCAAAAGCAATGCCGGGAAATGATGCAACGATGATGCAACATCAAAAGGAAGAGACAAAGAAGCAGATGAGATTTTTTTTCTCTCTCTCTTCTTCCTTTTCTCTCTCTTTCTTATTCTCTGTCTCTCTGTCTCTGTCTCTGTCTCTCTCTCTCTCTCTCTCTCTTTCTCTCACACCACTTCACCTCACACACACACACACACCACACACACACACACACACACACCACACACACACACACAACACACAACACACACACAACATCACACACACACACACACACACACACACACACACACACACACACACACACACACACACATATATATATATATATATAATATATAATATATATATATAATATATATAATATATATATATAATATATATATATACATATTCCTTCATAGATGAATTTAAAGGATAAACAAAACATAGATAAATACATAGAATGATGGGCAAACAGATAGATAAACGAGGACAGACAGATAGATAGATTAGAATAGACAATAGATTAGATAGATAAGAGGCGAATAAAGATGGCGCAATATTACAATAGAGAGGAAATTCGAATGTTAACATCAAAGCAATTAATCTCATTATCTCTTATTCCTCTTTCCTTCCCTTTATCTTGGAATAGAATGATGAATGGTAAGGATATGATAATAGATTTTAAAAATGAAGATGACATTAAAGTGATAATGAATACTGAATGAATTTATGATAATAATGGCAATATAACTGTTAATAATAATAATGATGATAATATAATAATAATGATAAATGATAATGATAATGATAATAATGATTAATTTTAATAAATGATAATATAATAATTAGTAATTAATATAAATAATAATAACATATAATGATAACAATAAAATTGATAATGATAATTAATAATGATAAAAATAATATAATAATAATGAATTAAAACTAAATAATAACAATTAATACTGCAATGAATTTAATGGAACAACTAATAATAAAATTCATCAATGCAAACAATAGTAATAATAACTAAGAAGTAATCTTACTGATAATTGATAATTACAATGATAATTATTATAATTAATGATAATGAATAAAAATGATTAAAATATGTAATAATAAACATAATACACCCCTCCTGCCTTCCCTCCCATCCCTCCCTCTTTCTTCCCCCTCCCTCCTCCCACTCCCTTCCCCTCCTTCCTCCCTCCTCCCCATCCCATCTCACCCACCCTCAACCCCCTCCCCCTTCCCCTCACTTCCCTTCCCTCCCTCTCTTCCCCTCCCTCCCCTCCCTTCTCTGGCCTCTCTTCCCCTCCCTTCCCTTCCCTTCCCTCCCTCTCTTCCCCTCCCTTCCCTCCCTCATTTCCCCCCTCTTTGTCCCCTCCCTTCCCTCCCCCTCTTCCCCTCCTTTAACCCCTCCCTCTCTTTCCTCCCTTTTCCCTCCCTCTTTCCCCTCTCTCCCCTCCCTTCCCTCCCTCTCTTCCCTCCCTTTCCGCTCCCTCGTTTCCCCTCTCTGTCCCTTCCCCTCCCCCTCCTTCCCTCCCTTCCTCCCTCTTCCCCCCTCCCTTAACCCTCCCTTCCCTCCCTCTCTTCCCTCCTTACCCCCCCTTCCCTCCCTCCCCCTCTTCCCCTTCCTTTCCCCTTCCCTCCTCTTCACTCCCCCTTCCTTCCCTTTCCCTCCCTCCCTTAACCCCTCCCTTTCCCCTCCCCCTCTTTCCCCCTCTCTTCCCCTCCCTTCCCCGCTCCCTTCTTCTTCCCTACCCTCCCTTCCCTTCCCTTTCCCTCCCCTTTTCCCTCCCTTCCTCTCCCTTCCCTCCATCCCTAGAGAGTGAAGGGACACCAGCACCGACCATTGGCAGTGAGTGAAGTAAAACTGATAATTTGAGAGAAGACGAAGCAGCTGTTACCCCCACTGCAACACGAGGCCCCCCCCCCCCAAAAAAAAAGTAAAAAAATAAAAGTAAATAAATAAATAAAAAAATAAATAAATAAATGGGTAAATGAATAAATGGATAAATAAATGAATGAATAAATAAATAAATAAATAAATAGATAAATAAAAATAAAAAATAAAATAGATAAATAAGAAATAAAAAATAAAAACAAATGAATGAGACAAATGAATGTATATGCAAAGGTGATGATAATGGGAAGACAAATAAAGAGAGAGTGAGAGAAAGATGGAAAATATGTAAATAGTAAAAGGATAATGACGATGACAGTGATTATGATAATGATAATAATAATGTGATAATAACAATAACACTTATTCATATCAACAACAAAAATAAACAACAAGAAGAACAACATTAATTACAAACAACAACAGCAACAAAACCACAACGACAATAACAACATTAAAACAACAAAAACAATATTAATAACAACAACACTGCCACCACCAACAAGAACAAAAACTCGAACACGAACAAGAACAAGAGCAAGCGGAAGAACAAGAGTAAGGACAACAGCAAAAACACGAACACGAACAAGGACAAGGACATGAACGAGAAAGAAAAAAAAACAAAACAAAAAAAGAACAACAGTAATGACAACAACAACAATTACAAAAAAAAAAACAACAACAACAACAGTGACAAACAAACCACAACCCCACTTTCCTGTCTCTTTCCCACGCAGACGAAACTCGAGTGCCGAGGGAGGAGAGTGGGGGGGGGGAGGGAGGGAGAAGGATGAGGGAGAGGGAGAGGGGAGGGAAGGGAGAGAGGGAAAGGGGAGTTGGAGGAGAGGGAGGGGAGAGGAGGGAAGAAGAGAGAGGAGGAGGGTGAGGAGAGGGAGAGGGGATTTGAGAGTGAGAGGGGGAGAGAGAGGGGAAGGGGGAAGGGGAGACGGAGATAGAAAGAGGAGGGAGGAGAGGGAGGGGAGAGGGTGACACGGAGGGGGGGGAGGACCCAGGGTGCACACATCTCCTCGCTATGAATCAGATCATCCCACTCATACTGATTAAATATTTTGTTCTATTAATAACAATGATCTAGAACGTTTTGGAGAACACGGCAGATCTAGGAGAGGAGGAGGAGGAGGAGGATAGGTAGGATAGGGAGGAGGAGGAGAGGAGGAGGGGGAGGAGGGGGAGGAGGGGGAGGAGGAGGAGGAGGAGGAGAAGGGGAGGCGGAGGAGGGGGGAGGGAAGGAAGAGGGGAGATGAAGAGGAGGAGGAGGAGGATGGGGAAAGGAGGAAAGGATGGGGAGGAGGGGACGGAAGGAAGAAGAGGGGAGGAGGAAGGGAGGAAGAGGAGGGAGCACGAGGAGGAGGACGAGAGATGGGAAAGAAGAGAAAGAAGGGGGAGAGAGAAATAGGATAGAAGGAGAAAGAGGAGGAGGAGGAAAAGAAAGGAAGAAGAAGAAGAAGAAAAAAAGAAAAAGAAGAAAAAGAAGAGAAGAAGAAAAGAAGAAAGGAAGAAGAAGAAGAAGAAGAGGATAAGGAATAAGAGAAGATGGTGTTAATGTGTGTGCGTTTGTATGAATGTTTGCGCGTGTGTATAAAAATGTGTGTACATACGCATAGACATGTGAGTAAAAAAAAAAAAAAAAAAAAAAAAAAAAAAAAAAAAAAAAAAAAAAAAAAAAAAAAAAAAAGTGGAAATTGATCCAAGAAATGTCAATCTGATATCGCAACACCAATACAAGGAGCTGAATGAATGACTTATCCATGATTAGCGCCTTCTGAAAAACAATAAATGTTCACCACATCCACTGTCATAAACCTGTCATGAATTTAAAGGATTGGTGTGCATGACGGTGAGTGTTAATGTAAGAGAAAAAAAAATGTAATAGAAATAGAGGATAAGATTAGATGAAGGAGGTGGAGAGGGCAAAGAAGTGATGAGGAAAGGAGATGATAGGCAGGATGGAACGAGAGGGAGAGGGAGGGAGGGAGGAGGGAGGGAGGGAGGAGGAGGGAGGGAGGGAGGGAGGGAGGGAGGAGAGAGAGAGAGAGAGAGAGAGAGAGAGAGAGAGAGAGAGAGAGAGAGAGAAGAGAGAGAGAGAGAGAGAGAGAGAGAGAGAGAGAGAGAGAGAGAGACAGACAGACAGACAGACAGACAGAGAGAGAGAATTTAAAGATTTAAAGATTTTAAAGATTTAGTTTTAATTCTATTTGTCCATTTGTCACAATATATATTCTTTGCTGTGACATACTGTCTGTTTTATTTTGCCCAAATCTCCCCCTGTGTGCAAGGAGTGGCCGGGGTTACCACTCACTGGCCG
>NW_020869401.1:364604-368561 GCF_003789085.1 Penaeus vannamei | reverse complement strand
GAAAAGAAAATAACGAAGAAAAAATATGAAAAATAAAAGGTTAGAAGAAAGAAGCGAAAGAATGAAGGAACAAACAACCATGGATAATACGAAGAAAGCAAAGGGAAGGAGGGAAAGATCGAAAAAAAGCGAAGAAGCGAAAGGGGGAGAAGAATAAATAAGAAATAAAACAAAAGAGAATTAATAAGAAAAAATAATGAGAGAAGCAAAGAAAAAGGTAAAGGAAATATGAAAAAGAAAATAAGAAAAAGAGAAGTAAAGCAAGACATAAAAGAAATACGTGAGTACCAAAAAAGGAAAAACAAATTGAATAGCGAAAAGGGAACGGAAGAAGACAAAAAAAAAAAAAAAAACGGAAAGGATTTATAGAAAGAAACGACAACGAATAAAAAAATATAGAGAGGGTGAGAATAAAACTCGGGGATAAAATGTCAACAATAAAAAGAAGAGAAAACAAATGAAAAAGGAAATGAATAAAACGAATAGAAAATAAACAAGAAAACAAACAAAAAACGGAATAAAAATTTAAAAAGAAAGAAAAAAAAAAATCGTGAAAGTAAAAATAAAAAGAATTCGTAAAAATGTGGTTTAAAAAAAGTAACCAAGTAGAAAAATAAAACAACGTAAATCCATAAAAGAAAATATACATATACATAAAACAAGAAAACATAAAAAAAAAAGAGAAAAAACAGGAGAAAATCCACATAAGAAAAAAAAAAAAAAAAAAAGAAAAAAAATAAGAGGGAAAAAAACAGGAGAAAAAGCTACATAAAAAAAATAAGAGGAAAAAAACAGGAGAAAAAGCCACAAGAAAAAAAAAAAAAAAAAGAGAGAGAAAAAAAAAAAAAAAGAAAGAAAGAAAAAAAAAAAAGAAAGTGACCGAGAAAAGCCCACATACATATGTATTTCTTTTCTCTCGGTAATGGACTGTCCCTTCCGGTCCCCGCGACAGACATATGGACCGTCATGTGAATTGTAAGGGGTCCGGGAGGTGGATGGGGGTGGGAGGGGGAGAGGGAGGGGATAGGGAGTTAAGGGGGAGGGAGGGGCGGGGTCATGGGGGTGGGGGTGAGGGAGGGGGGATAAGGGAGTTAAGGGGGGGTGGAGGATGGGGAGGTGGGGGGGAGGAGGGGAGGAGGGGTTAAGGGGAGTTAAGGGGGGTGGAGGAATGGGGGGTTGAGGAGGGAAAGGGGGATAAGGGGTTAAGGGGGTGGGGATGGGGTGCGGGAGGAAGGAGGAGGGTAGGGGATATGGGGAGTTAAGGGGGGGGGATAGGGGAGGGGGGGTTGGTGGATGGGGTGGGGGGAGGGAGAGGTAGGGGGATATGGGGAGTTAAGGGGGGTGGATGGGGATGGGGGTGAGGAAAGGGGTGGGGGAAGGGGAATTTTCAGGAGGGGAATAGAGGGAGGAGGTGGAGGAGTGCGGCGGGGTGAGGGATGGGGTGGGGATAAAAGGGGAAGTTAAGGGGGATAGGGGAGGGGGTGGAGGGAAGCGGGGGGGATGAGGGAGGGGTGTGGGAGGAGGGTGGATGAAGAATGGAGAGAAAGGAGGACGGAGGAAAAAAAGGGAGGGGAGGGGGAGGTGGAGGGTGGATAAAGGGAATTAAGGGAGAATGGGAATAGCGGAAAGGGAAAAATAGATAGGGGGAGAGGGTGGAGAAGGGGAGGAAGAGGCAGAGATGGCGGAGAGGAAGGAAGATGGAGAAAGGAAGAGTATAGGAAGGCGAAAGAGGGAGAGAGTCGAGAAGTGGAGTGGAAGCCTAGTGGATGGAATGGAGGAGTGGAGCAGACAGGATAAGTCGGAGAATAAGAGGACGAGCAAGGGAAGTGGAGTAGGAGGGAGTAGAAAAACGGCGAATGAAGTGAGTGGATGGAGTGGGAATGGGACGAATCGAGTGGATAGATGGAGTGGGAGTTTAGTGGATGGAAAAAGAAGAGAGGAGGAAGAGGAGGAGGAGGAGGAAGAAGAAGAAGAACACGGAAAAGAAGATGATGAAGAAGAAGAAGAGGAGGAAGAGGAAGAAGACGAAGAAGAACACAAAAAAGAAGATGAAGAAGAACACGAAAAAGCAGATGAAGAAGAAGAAGAAGTAGAAGAAGAAGAAGTAGAAGAAGATGAAGAAGTAGAAGAAAAAGAAGATGAAGATGAAAATGAAGAAGAAGAAGAAGAAGAAGAAGAGGAAGAAGATGAAGATGAAGAAGTAGAAGAAAAAGAAGATGAAGATGAAGAAAAAAAAGATAAAGATGAAGAAGAAGAATAAAAACAAAAAGAAAAAGAAAAAAAGTAGGAAAAGAATAAGGACCGACATCAAGGAGAAGGGAATAGGAGGAAGAATGAAAACAGAAAAAAGGAAAAAAAACGAAAAAAATAAAAAAGAAGCATACAAATAACAGTCCTGAGAGAAAGTGGACCTGGAGTGTCCTCAAGTGTCCTGGAGTCCCCCCTCCCCCTCCCCCCAAAAAAAAAAAAAAAAAAGGAAAAAAAACAGAAAAAGGAAAAAAAAAAAAACGAAAAAAAAAAAAGAAAAAAAGAAAGAGAGAAAGAAAGAGAGAAGAAGAAAGAGAAAGAGAAAGAAGAAAGAAAGAAGAAAGAAAGAAAAGAAAGAAAGAAAGCAGAGACAGACAGAGTGTAAGGAGGTACAGTCGCCCTTGAATCCTGTCACGGCTACAGGCACACGTAGAAGGTCGAGGCGTTAAAAGTGGAATGCATTGTCCTTTGATCAAAGGCGCCGCGCGGGTCGAATTGTGCTCAGGGAAGGGAAAGGTATAAGCGAGGAGGAGGAGGAAGTGGGGGAAGAGAAGAAGAAGGAGAAGAAGGATGGTGAGCAGAAGGGGGAGAAGGAGAGAAGGGAGGGAGAGGAGGAGGAGAAGGAGGATGAGGATGAGGAGAAGGAGGAGGAGGAGGAGAAAGAGGAGGAAGGGAGGAGGAGGAGGAGGAGAGAAAGAGAGGAGGAAGAAGGAGGAGCAGAAGGGGGAGGATGGAGGAAGAGAGGAGGAAGGAGGAGAAGAAGAAGGAAAGAAGGATGAGCAGAAGGGAGGAGGAGAGGAGGAGGAGGAGGAGGAGCAGAAGGAGGATGAGGGGAGGAAGAGGAGGAGGAGGAGGAGGAAGAGAAAGGAAGGGGAGGAGGAGAGAGGAAGAAAAGGAATAAGAAGGAGAGAGAGAGGAGGAAGAGAAGAAAATAAGAATAAGAAGGAGGAGGATAAAGAATAGGAAGAGGAAGATAAGGAAGAAGGGAAGAGGAGGAGGACGAGGAGGAGGAGAAGAAGAAGAAGAAGAAAAAAGAGGAGGAGAGGAAGACGAGGAGAGGAAGTAGAAAAAGGGAAGACGAAGAGAAAGAATAAATATAAGCATGAGGATAATAGAAATAAAGAGTATTTGATAATGCATAATTCATGATTAGTTCATGATTATTTAATTAGCGTATTCAACACTCAAAGATATAAACCAAATACACCTCAAACAAAAGAAAGAAGAAGAAGAAAAAGAAACGGAAACACACACACACACACACACACACACACACACACACACACACACACACACACACACACACACACACACACACACACACACACACACACACACACACACAACACACACACACACACACACACACACACACACAGACACGAAACCATACACAGCCCTGAGGGGTTGAGGACACACACACACACACACAACATACGCACGCACACGAGCTTAACTTTCACACATTTTAGGGATAACTTTACGAAAAAGCATGTGTGGGGGGAAGCTTAATCAAAACATTTACCAACCACAAATAACAAACTTCGGAACTTCTATCGCCTATGAAGAGTTAGGAGTGTTGTGCAAGTTGTGGGCGCGAAATAACGTAGACGAATATATTTTACAACGTGTACTAGCGAAGTGATATTGAGGTTGCGGGAGGGAAGGCGAGAGGGAGGAGGAGGGTGTTTGTTTTTGAAATCGCTTTTT
>NW_020869401.1:349604-359604 GCF_003789085.1 Penaeus vannamei | reverse complement strand
AGTTTTCTGTTGTTGTGTTGTTGTTGGTTGGTGGTGGTTGGTGATGGTGGTGGTGATGGTCGTGTTAATGGTGATGGTGGTGGCGATGGTGATGGTGGTGGTGGTGGCGTGGTGATGGTGGTAGGTGGTGTGGATGGTAGGTGGTGGCGATGATGATGGTAATGGTGGGTGATGGTGGTGGTGGTGTGGTGGATGGGTGGTGATGATGATGGTGATGGTGGTGGATGATGTGATGATGATGAGGGGTTTGTTTTATTATCTTAGATAGATAGGTAGATAGATAAATATATATACGCATAGGTAGAAAAATGGATGGATGGATAAATAGATAGATAGAGAGAGATAAATAGACAGATAAATAGATAGATAGGTGGATAGACAGACTGATTGATAGATTGATCGAAAGCGGGGGTAAAGAGAGAGAGAGAGAGAGAGAGAGAGAGAGAGAGAGAGAGAGAGAGAGAGAGAGAAATGAAAAAAGAAAGAAAGAAAGGAAAGAAATAAAGAACGAAAGAAAAAAAAGAGAGAATAAAAGAAAGAAACAAAGAAAAAGAGAGAGGTAAAAGAGGACACTAAAATCCCATTTGTCGTCTTCTGACACCACATTTTCGAGAAAATCGTAATGATTCCTTTATTATTGTTATTGTTGTTGTTCCTGTGATTGTTGTTGTTGTTGTAGTTACAAGTCTCGAAGGTCCATCGCTGCTAAAGATAAGGGTATATAATCGGCTTAAGCGAAGGGGATCATTGCCTATAACGTATTGATCACTTTCTATATGATTTGTATGGGAAGTATTTATCGTCCTGGTATAACGGCCACTCCGTCTTGTGGAGACAGGCTCCCAGCTGTTGATTCTTGCGTCATCAGCTGAGAGATGATGGAAATTATTTATTATTAGATTAATGAAGAAAATAAAAAACAACAACAACAACAAAGCAACAAAAATATTGAAGGTTATTTATATAAATTGATGCAAAAAAAGTTAATGGAAATTATCTTTATAAATTGGTGCTAAAAAAGGTAATATAAATTATTTTTATAAATTGATGCTAAAAAATGGAAATTATTTACATAAACTGATGCTAAAAAAGGATATTGGATATTATTTATACAAATGGATACTAAAAAAGATGTTTGAAATTATTTATATAAATTGATGCTAAAAATATATTAGAAATTATCATTGAATGTAGAGGCTGAAAAATAGAAATTATTTATAAAAATTCATACTGAAAAAAGGATATTGAAATCATTTATATAAATTGTTAAAAGAAACATACGGCATGTCAACAGCTGAGATAAATCATATATGAATTATATGAATTGATGCTAAAAAAATCCCAGTATATAATATGCTGAGATAACTTATTATTTATACAAACAAATTCTAAAAAAACAGTAAATCCGCTTAAAGTTGTTGTGATAAATCTACGATGACAAATGACAAAAAAAGAGAAAAAAAAAAAAAAAAACACCAGATGAAATATAAATGTGATAAAATAGAGATAGAATCTTTCCTATATACAATATGCGATAGAATACATAAAACATGATAACATAAACATACATATATTTATTGGATCTGATATTACTGATCAGAATGAGAGATATTAGAACTATTAAGATTAGGCAAAAGTTTGCTGTTTTCTTTATATTTCGAAAGATAGAATATATAGGCAAACAGAAGGACGGAGCGATTGGGTGAGTAAAGAAGAGATAGAGAGAAATCAGAAAAAAGGTAAAACTATGATAAGTTCAAGTATTTAAATAAGATTGAGAGAAGAGAGAGCAGGGATATATATATATATATATATATATATATATACATATATATATATTAATAATATATATATATATATATATATATATAACAAACACACAATATAGTATATATATATATATATTATATATATATATATATACTATATATATATATATATACATATATATACTATATAGATTATATGTACACACATATGTACATTATACATATATATATATNAACATATATATTATAAATATATATAAATATATATATATATATATAATATATATATATATATATATATATATTATATATATATATAATCATATATATATAAATATATATAAATCTATATATATATATATATAAATATATTTATATATTCTATATATATATATATATAAACATATGTATATACATATATATATATGAATATATAACCTATCTGTACGGGATTTGATCCCGCGCCGCCAGATCGTAAGGCAGGCACTCTATCCAGTGGTCCACCACTCCTTTTGTCGAGTGGTAGATCAATGGATAGAGTGCCTGCCTTACGATCTAGCGGCGCGGGATCGAATCCCGAACAGAGAGGTTATATATTCATGATATAAATGCAGTAGTGCATTATTTCCATCTTACATATATATACATATACATATACATACATACATATATATATATATATATATATATATATATATTATATATATATATGTATAAATAAATAATTTCTATGTATGTAAATATAAATACTTTATAAACATACATATAAATGAATAAATAAATAAGTAAAGAAAGAAAGATATATATATATATATATATATATATATATATATATATATATATATATATATATATATATACACACACATAATTATGTATGTATATGTTTATATATATATACATACATCTATACCTATATATGTATAGAACACATGCACATACATACATTCACACACACACACACATACACACACACACACACATATTCTAAATTTGATATCTCCCAGACTAACCTGTTACCGCTGCACGATGAACTCTTTGAATTACTGCCCTCATGTTTGCCTTTTGTAGTGCACTGATGTCCTGGGGAATTTAGTGCTTAATCCCTGTCAACAATCATCAAAAAATTGAATATGGATTTATACATATAATGAACATATCAAAGACTCAGTCACTTTTGTCTTCATATAAGGAAAAGAATGATATTCATTAGAAAGTCAGTACCTATGAAAACACATCATTATTTTGAAATTCCTATTCTTAGTTATGAAGATGCTATATATTGTGTTGAATGAGTATAATTACATATTATACATATATTGAAATTTATATTTTGATGAAGCTGGTTTCATTTCCAATTCACTTTAATGGGAAAATCTTTCCCATAACAGTAATCATACAATCTGAGAAAACCACAACAATAACAATAACAACTGTGTTCTACATCCATTGTTGTGTCAACAACTGTTATAAACCAAACTTCTCTGTTCAATGTCCTCTAAATTTCAGTAATGGGAGGAAATACTTATGTATGGCTAGGATTGAGCTCCAAACACAATGTTAATCATAACTCACACCCTAGTCATAACATTTTCAAATCTTATAGGATGCATAACTATGTTCTAGGAGCTTCATCCTACTGAATATATCACATATTTAACAGTTCTTGATTTGCATTGCTATTCAACTGCGTCCGTAATACTCTTCTATATAGCTTATAAAATCTCATCCAGTGTTTTGGATATTATCTATGCTATGAAACTCTATAACACTTTAGAACATATATACATCGTAGCTATTCTTTTTCTTGTTTTAATGAAAATCTTGTTTGTATTTTCCTTTTTTTTTTTTCCAATGCAATTCTCTGTAGCAACACGTTCTAATTGCACAAATATACTTCCATGGTTTTCAAGTATTATTTTTACTTTTGATGCAACTGCTCATTGAAAGAATCATCACAAATATTTTCAAGATTAATGCCTTACAACTTTTTCCTCAAGTGCTGCTATTCACAGACTTTCCTCATACTGCATCAATTATGAATATTGTATCCCTGGCACACCAATTGTTAGGATTGTAACTGCTTAACCCTTATTACAATGCCACTGGCTTACCCCTCTTTGCATAGTAATTTCCCTTTATCTCATACCTTTATTAAAGCCATCTGTCTATTGGTATTTTTTCTGTCATTTACATAAATTCAGTATGCCTTGTTTTTCTCAAAATCATTTATCTTTTCAACTTTATCTAATCTCTCAGCACTTCTCATACTTTGCTCGATAAATCCAATTTTTCTGCAAACTATTGTGTACTTATTACCTTAATTTCAAAAATAATAAAATTACTACTTGATTTAGAGTGATATCTATTGTTTATTGCATTTCAAGTCCAAATGACCATTGTTAAGACAATGAGAATCTGCACTTCTTTTCCACTGTTCTAGATTCAGCTATTTTTGTTACCTATTCCAACATCTTGATGGCCTTTCAACATTTGTACTTCCATGACGTGACATCAACAGCTTTACTTTACTTCATTATCGCTGGCTTGTTAAGTCTTATGTCTGGTGTTTTATCTTCAAATCATTCTTGTATGTATCACATCCTATTTGCTGATGTTCCTCTCCTTCTGCATATAAAATCTCTTCAGACGTCCTTTTCTTTTTTTCATATCAAATTATTTGGCTGTACTTCACTATAACCTTCTATTTCAAGAGGTTTCTGTAGTATTTTCCACCACTATTCAAGATCAGCTTCTATTCTTAACTATGAAAGGCACATTTTCAGTTGTTCCACATTTTTCACATAATTTCAAATTTTGATAGTAATACTGATAAAATCTGTTTGAAAGGTGCTTTCCATGCCTACAAAAGTATCAAAAGATACCTAAATCCAAGCATTCATTACCTTTTAACCTATTTATTTTAGCATTTACATTCTCCGTTCATTATACTGTCTTGGCAGAGTTCCACTTGATTTGTCATATCTGCAGTAGAGACACATCTGTAAAATACTGGAAGCAGATTTTCACCAATCATCTTGAAGTCGACAAGCAAAACACATATTTTACCATTGCCTTTATCGGTATTAGTGCAAACCACATTCATTTCACTTCTTGAATATAAAAAGCTCACATCACAATTCACTACTCCAGCTCCATGCTATCTCACTTCCTTTTTCTATCACTTCACTCTGTATCCTCTGCATCTCCTTCCATAATTTTGTGATCTATCTAGCTTGGTATACTGTGCTAACAAGAAAAAGGCCATTTTCGTGTCTTAACCACAGAAAGATCCATTATGATAGAGAGGTCTCCCCTTTCACATACAGTTCACCAGGCCTTTCATGCCACTGGTTCCCCAACACTAGATATTACTAATCAAGTCATAACAAACAGGGCCTAATTACCAATTGGCAAGTAGCCACACCATGTGCAATTGAGCCTATTGTAAGTTGTTTCCCTGTCTGGCCCTGAGTGTGGAGATATAGCCACTAATAGGAAGGCTTAAACTTTCTTTTAGCCTCATTCCTGCAAAAAGCTGTGTTAATTTCTTTTTATACAGGAAAGCTAGCCCATTTTCAGTAATTGATAAGCCACATCAGCAGATTTGTTTGTTTCTAATTTCTTCCTTTTCCAGTGCCATTACAATTCATAATAGCAATATAACAACAAATATGAATATTATTTATACTGTTAATGGTAATTATCAGTCGCACAAAGAATAAAGAGAATAATGGCAATATTAATACCCGCACTAACAACAATAAGTGATACTGATTAAGACGCTAAATGAAAATCAGTTAAAGGCCATAATTTGACATGCTTCCATTTGATCCAGTGACTTTACTACAATCCTTAAACTGTGGGCAGCCAGTGAGTGCTGTACATCCCCTTGGTTCCAGGTGATTGATCTTAAGTAAAAACATTCATATCGCCATGAAATGCTCAAAGGATGCAAGTGTCAAAAAGATATAAGTCAAGAAAAGAGTACATTCTGACTGTGGGAGTAATATGTATACACCCTAGACTTTTTAAATATCTCTGACAATATGAAGTCATGACCTGGTCTATCCCCTATTCCTCATTCATGCTCTCCCACACATGCACAATGAAACTCCAAATGTGGGTCATGATATTTACAAAATACTATATCTAAAGCTCTCCATTATCAGCTAGTATTTCTTATGATCCCTATACTCCATTAAGACAAGCAAATGAAATAACCATGTATATAATCAAATAAAAATACTGTAAAGAAAACTATAGAGCCATCTGCCAAGATATCGTAAAGAAAAAGAAAAAGAAAAAGAAAAAATTGTTACTTGGTTGCAAACCTCACCTTACATAAAGTTTAATGAAACTGAACATTCAACTTTACTGGTATAAAGCCTCTATTTTCTGAATTTTCTACCTAATATGATGAAAAATAGTGTATTGCTGTAGGGGAGGTACAGGGCTCTAATATGCTGGCAGCCCACAGATTAGAAATTCAAATATTCCATTACTTCCACAGTTTTCTATGTGAATGCTTTTCTTTTTTCTTTTTACGCTACAGATTTGGTGCACTCGAAGCACTTATCCAAAGAAGTTATAATATTCATTAATATCCTAAAATATTTATTACGCAGAAAAAAATTTCCCTTGTCTTATTTCTGACAGCTAGTAACAAGGTAATCATGCATAAGATATTTTTACCATCACTTGGCCATAAATCGATTACTAAGCATAACGGATCATACCTCTTTACTCTTCCTTAAATACTTAGTATTATCCCAATGCCGATGGGAAAATGGTGCATTCCCTTTGGAAATGCCTAGTTAAAGTTCTGTACATAGATGGCTCTGCTAGTGCTTATCCACAAAGACGTCAATTAGTAGATCTTGTGACATTAATCTTTCTTGAAAAAGTGAGATTTTTTTTTTCTTTTTTTTTTTTACTAATGTTATCAATATTGACACTATTATTATTATTATTATTTTTTTTTTTTTTTTTTTTACCTTATAATAACTATATTGTTACTGACATTACTAACAGCAGTATTAAATACTAGAAAATATTGAAAACCAAGGAAAAGGGTAAACCAGTAAGACAGGTAGTTTATGTAACTGGCTCATTGGTGACAGTACTTGTGGAGCCATCTGTATGTGAAAACAATTACTAAATTAAACACACGTAATAGGCATCGCATGTATGCACATGCCATCCCCAGTGGCAAGTGGTCAAGTTTTAATTGTTGTCATAGCTATAAACACTATCATTAACATAATCATTATCACTGACATAACCTTATTATTATTAACGATACTAATTAATCTAAGTTTTCTTTCTAATAACTCCAGAAATAAACTAAATAGATGAGGTCATGTTGACTCATCGGTGGCTTAGCTGTGGTCACACTGGCAAGATTTTTGATAATGTTGCAGGAATTTGTAACTTTTGGTAGCCGCAACCAAAAGTTTGCAATATCTGCATCCAAGCTGTGACAAAAAGCTTATATATGGATGCTCTGTTAACTGTATGTAAATAAATTCTTACAAATAGTCTCATTTTAAGCCTCAAATGCTTTATTTCTGTATATCTGTCTGCATTGACTTTGAGCTTAAACATATCGAATCTCCATACTAGGCACTTTATCAAAATTTCAATGGGCATTATTCAAACTGGAAATTTATAGAAATTGATGCCTTTTGCCACATTTGACCAGATATGTATCATGAGATTTACTGTTAACAAATGTACTTGGCATCACAGATTTCTTGCAAAGAGATAATAGGAGCATCTAAATTAATGATGAGAATGACAAACAAGAGAAAATTATGATAATTAATAAATACTGATCTGAAGCTGCATTGTTGGGTAATCTTATTACTAGAAGTGTACAGGCAGCATCAAATGACCACCATAAATGCTAGGCTTGGTGCAGTGGCAAAGACCCAGTAACTCTTTAATAATGATAACAATAATTTTTTAAATAATAATAATAATCATTATACATATTTTTCTTTTCTCTTTCTCCTTTAGCCTTTGCCTTTGTTGAAGAAATCATTAGAGACTGCCAGCAAGCTATTTAACATTTGATTCTCCAGTACAGTTCACATGAGCAAATTATTTCAAATAGCAATGAATACTATTTCATTATCATATATGACAGTAAAGCATATCACACATGTAGTTGCAGTGACTCTCTGTTCCTTGCATTGGCTACCGCTGCATATATTAAGTGCCACTGTGACCACAGCTTAAGCACTTCTGAAGCCATCTGTGTTAAAAAAAAAATCACTGGAACAAAATCACAGAGGACAGTGCATGTATAAATGCACTGGTACCAAGCATTTTTTCATTTTCCTTTAATATGTAATATCCACTTGTCTTAAGAAAATAACTGGCCAAAGCTGTCATCATATAACACAAAACATGAGTTTGGTGGCATAAATCTACTTATTGCATGGCCATACTCAAATTGAAGTTAGTCCTACAGAAAAAAATGTACCTTTTTTGTACTCAAATACATTCACTGACTTGGCAGATGTATACTTTTAACTAATTTCAGCTTCATTTACTTTACAAGTCTTCAACTGCATAGCTTTTCTGACAAGCTTTTCTTACCTGCTCTTAAAAAAATGTTGGTTTAGGGTTGTTCATAAAAGTTTTTATTCTATCTTATCTTTCTTTTTTTATTCTTCAAACATTCTTTCTCCTTTCCTTTGCTTTTCAACTAACACTATTTGCAGCACTACCAACTGCTTATACTGTTAAAACACAAAATCAAAATTGCACTGAGACAGACTTTCTGTCAACTTGATAATAACATCAACCTAACTGCAAGCTTTATATACAAAAACTTATGCTGTGCAGTTCTTGTAACACACACTATTATAAACAAATCACAAACTTTCTTCAAATATCCAGGATTAATCATTAACGATCGCTTCAGACTGAGTGGATATGATACTAAGCGGCAGCTGTCAGGAATGGCAGTATATTCCTAAGAGTATATTCCTGATGCAGCAAACCAAAACAGTTTCCTTGGAACTTGAAGCACACTGTTCAAGAGGTGACAAATTCTTTTCCTATTATGAAGGTATTAATAAAAAACAAGTGATGTGCATATACTGTATTACAAGATTACATACTACAGAAAAATTGAACTACAGTATTTACAATTCCTTTATATACCTTGCAGTGGAAGTGCAGCCCACAAAACAGTATACTGTACAAAATTCAAAAATACACCCAAAGCATTTACATTTTTTTTTTCCAACAAAGATTTTGAATCACTCAAAACTTACACATGGCACAACATACAAATCATATGTAAACATTGGCATTTCTTGCAATATTCAAAAAGTGCAGCTGGATTTTAATTGTTATTTAAGTGATGCATCACATCTGCCCTGTCCAAGCATGCTCTGCTACCTATGTCACAGGAAGAAGAGGGGGAGGATCAGGGACGGGGAGGACGAGGGAGGGGGAGGGGGAGGAAGAGGCGGAGAAAGTGCAGCAGGAGGAGGAAGATGAGGGAGGGGAGGGGGAGGGGGATGAGAAAGAGGGGGGCAGAGGAAGGAGGAAGAGGAGGAGGAGGAGGAAGGGGGAGAGGAGGGTCGAGCGAAGGAGAAGGAGAGGAGGGGGGGGGCAGGAGAGGGGAGGGGGGGGGCAGGAGAAGGAGGGGAGGGGGGGGGGGGCAGGAGAAGGAGGAGGGGGGGGGCAGGAGAAGGAGGAGGAGGGGGGGGGGCAGAGAGGAGGAGGAGGGGGGGAGGGAGAAGGAGGAGGAGGGGGAGAGGAGAGAGGAGGGGCAGAAGGAAGGAGGATGAGGAAGAGGGGGGGCAGAGGAAGGGAGGAGGAGGAAGGGGGGAGAGGAGGGGTCGAGCGAAGGAGGAGGGAGGAAGGGGGGAGAGGAGGGTCGAGCGAAGGGAAGGAGGAGGGGGGGGGCAGGAGAAGGAGGAGGAGGGGGGGGGGCAGAGGAGGAGGAGGGGGGGGGCAGGAGAAGGAGGGGAGGGGGGGGGGGCAGAGAGGAAGGAGGAAGGAGGAGGGGGGGGGCAGGAGAAGGAGGAGGGGGGGGGGCAGGGGAGAGAGAGGAGGGGGGGGGGGGGGGCAGGAGAAGGAGGAGGGGGGGGGGGGGGCAGGGGAAGGAGGAGGGGGGGGCAGGGAAGGAGGAGGGGGGGGGCAGGGAAGGAGGAGGGGGGGGGGGGGCAGGGAAGGAGGAGGGGGGGGGGGGGGCAGGAGAAGGAGGG
>NW_020869401.1:342007-347007 GCF_003789085.1 Penaeus vannamei | reverse complement strand
GTATCTGCGGCATACCAGCTAAACTAGCAAAAGCTGGTGGTGAACCTATGGCGCAGGGGTTACATGCTGTCTTGGCTGCCATCTGGCGGTCCGGTACCATTCCTCCTGACCTGTTGAGGGGTGTGGTCATCCCTCACTGGAAAAGGAAGGGGGACCGTTGGGACTGTAGCAATCACCGAGGCATCACACTGCTCAGTATACCAGGCAAGGTTCTCGCCCACATCCTTCTGAGACATATCAGAGACCATCTACTGAGGCATCAGAGACTGGAGCAATCCGGATTCTTGCCTGGTAAGTCTAGAATAGACCGTATCCTTGTGCTTCGAGTCATTGTAGAGCGCCGTTGTGGGTTGCTTGCAGCCTACATCGACCTCAAGACACGGTGCATCGGCAATCACTCTGGGAGATCCTGAGACTGAGAGGAATTCCAACAAGGATTATTGGGCTTATAGCAAGCCTGTATACTGGAACTGAAAGTGCTGTAAAGTGTGGTGGGGGCCTGTCGAGCTTCTTCCCTGTTAGTTCGGGAGTGAGGCAAGGCTGTGTCCTTGCACCAACTCTTTTCAACACTTGCATGGACTGGACACTGGGTAGAGCTACTGTTCAAAGTCATTGTGGAGCAACACTGGGCAGTATCAAGGTTACTGACCTTGACTTTGCTGATGATGTTACTATTCTATCTGAGTCTCTGAAGACCCTAGCAATGAAGCGAAAGCCTTGGGTCTAGAGGTCTCCTGGACCAAGACCAAGATCCAGGACTTTGGGGACTTGCTAGGAGTACCTGTTCAGTCGGTACGTGCTTGCAGCCAGGACTTTGAAGTCACAGAGAGCTTTACATACCTTGGTAGTGTAGTTCATAATTCTGGGCTGTCAGACCAGGAAGTCAGCAGACGGATTGGCCTGGCAGCAGGGGTCATGAACTCTCGACAAGAGTATTTGGAGATGTCGGTACCTGTGCAGAAGGACCAAGCTACGGGTTTTCAAGGCCTTGATAATGCCAGTTTTGCGGTACAGTAGTGAAACCTGGACATTACCCTGTGCCTTGGAGGCTCGTCTTGAAGCCTTTTGTAATAGGTCCTTGCGCTGGATCATGGGGTACTGTTGGCAGGACCATGTGTCCAACCAACGGTTACACCGTGAGACTGGCACAGGACCTGTTATCTGCACAATCTGAGATCGCCAACTCAGGCTTTATGGCCACCTGGCTCGCTTTCCTCAGGATGACCCTGCCCATCAGGTAGTCTTTGTTAGAGACAACCCTGGGTGGAGGAGGCCTGTGGAATGACCTAGGAGGTCGTGGCTTGGGCAGATCGACCAAACCTGACATGAAGAACTTGAGATGGGCTTAGTCCCTGCCTGGCATCTTGCCATGAGGGATCCTCGTGGCTGGAAGCAAAGGGTGGATGCGGCTATGCGCCCCCGTCGGTATTAGCCCCCCTTGATTGACTGATTGATAAGCTGTATGACTTTGGTTGGTTTTCCAAAACGGCCAATCTGGCATGACTGAAATTAGTGTGTTCCTTTTTTGTTTAAAGTTTTGCTGTTATTTATTAATTCCAGATTTATTAGAATTCTAATGATGAATGAATTCAACTGCTGCTTATGCCAGCATAAGTATGGCTTAATTTCTAATATTAGTTTTCATGATATACTCATATTAGCTACAAAATTGCCAAGACTTGGTGAATTTTAAGGTGAGAAAATCATACATTCTGATATGGAAAAGAAAGGACAGCATATTTACTGGATCCTGTAGCTGTTAAGACACAAAAGACTGCGTTGCTGCTTGTGTGGTATAGTATTTATGTGTGTGTGGGCATAAACCAAGTATATTTAAATAATATTTACATTTGGAGTTACAAGAAGCATAAAAGATCTCATTTGCCCACATTAGTAATTCAAATGAGTATCTATTTATACGTTGAGTATTAAAAGTAGAAAAAACGTAAGTATCAGTTATATATTTTCCAATGATAATTTTAAGAATTGTCCTTGCCTATAAGGTTCATGAATGCATTTTCTTTTAAGTATTTGTATTTACTGATGCAGGTGTAAGAAACATCACTCATTTTCAGTATTTTGTGGATGAGTTTTACACCCGTGTAATAGATCTTTAGATTCAAGAGATACTTAAAGGGTAATGAACATAAGATATCCCAAAAAAATTATCTGTAATTGCTGGTATATCTGTATTTTAGGATAGAAGTGCATCAAGGTTAACTGCTTTTAGTTTATTTTGATGAAAGAGTCCCATCTCTGAATGAGGTTTTGTGGGAAATCATGTAGTAATGAGGTGAACAATAACAAACAGTGATATAAGACTGCACACTGAATGGAAAATCTGTACATGCACATGCATTCCTGGTGATTAGTTGTAAAGTTTGGAAATGGAATTTCATGCACGTTTCCTTGGTTGCCTTGGCAGAAAAGTGATAGTGAAACTTTACCTTATATTTGTTCAATACTCTTTTGCAGGTCGCACAGGTTTGTGATGGCTGTAGGCAAAACATGAAGACAATATAAAGGATTCTCAATATTGCACTTGGGACACCTTAATCATCATCCATGTGCATGTTCTGAAAACTATAAATGCACTTAGCAGATTTTAATTGTGTTTTGCTCAAAGAACTGTGCAATAACATTTGCCTGATTGCTTCTTGTAAAGAGCTAGAACTGAGTTAACATTGATGGGATCACACAATGTAGACCTACAAAAGACTACAAATATTGTATATGGAAACTGGCACCACTGCTTGTCAAAAGAAAAAGGCACCATAAAGGCAGTGAAGTGAGGAATTGAAGTCATGTTATCAATGTGATATCTCATAAGATCTTGTAGACATTCATATGTAAGAAGGAGAAGAGACAAGGTAAAAGATGTCGTCTTGGTCAGCCAACTACTCTCGAAATGCACCAAGAACAAATCTGAAGTCAGCCTCCTCTTTTGACTACCAGCTTGGGCATTCTGACAATAATAGTGTCGAAGGAGGCAAACCCTTTCGTTCTCAGGGGTCAGGCAAAGGATGGGACAGCAAAACAGATGGTACAGCAAGTTTCAGGCCAGAAGGACCTATGAATAATTACCTACAGAGAGAGGGAGCTGACTCAGGGCAGCCCTTCAGAAGCTGGAATAATAAACCAGAGTGGAGAGCAAATGCAAGCAATCAAGAAGGAAGTGGAGCACCATTGCTTGCTAGCAGTCAAAACAGGAATGAGATTTTGCAGGCTTCTTTTAATTGGTTGCCAGATGTGTCATTGGAGAAGAAAAGTGTGGATTTGCTACTAAAGACACACCAAGATATGGGTTTGCTTGGGCAGTCTGCCCATGCTGTTGGATTTCCAGATAAACCTTACAACTCCCAGATTGCAGATGTTGATGGTATGGGAAGCAATGGGAGGAACATGGCATACAATAGTGTTGATCATGCAGCTTACCAGCGGAAGAAAACTAGTAAAGCTTTTGATTACCTTAAAACATGGAGGTTGAAAATGAACATGCCCACAGATTCTTTTATGGTAGAGAAGGAAATATCAGAACTTGGCAAAAGGCAAAATTCTGGTTCTTCAGTTGCAGATGCACCACCTCTTCAAAACACTGATTATGCCCAGACTGCAGTAACTCTAGGATCCACAAGGTCAACTAATGTAGATGAGAGGAGTTATTCAAGTAACTTGCTTTCTAAAAAAGAATATTCAGCTCATTCATCAGATGCTCAGTTTGATCATTTGTATGGGTCATCAGATGGGCATTTCTCTAATGCTGATCATAATGTCAAAGGAGGAAGCAGGATAAGTGAGCCATCATGGAAGTGGAGGAATAATGCACAAACCAATCAGGTCTCTGGATACAAGAGGAACTATACTACAGTAATGACAAGTCAAACTTCATTAAAGACTGGAGGTAGAGACCCATCACCTTTATCAGGGTCACTTGAAGCCAAGAGACCGAGGATACCAGTGTCATTTAATGAGAATCCCAGGCATGTCACCCAACATTATGATGGGTCTTTCCAAGATCAGCCATTTGCACACGATAATGATTCTAATTCTTACAATTCTGATTGGAAAAGTCAGGCACCCTTTCCAAAGAGGGGAAGCTCAGATTGGCCCACTAGATCTGATACTCAGAGCTTGGAGCCAACAGCTGATAATTGGATTGGCTCACGTGGGCAAACTGAGTCTCAGTCTCCAAGAAGAGGGAATGGAGGGAATTCCCCACAGCAAACAAACTGGTCAGACTCCCCAGGATTGCTTCAGAGGAACTGTGGGGAGTTATATTCTCGAAGATTGTCACCCAGAGGCAGGTCTCCTGAACAGTCATCATCATCAAGGCTTCTAAGTGCATCTTCCAGAGGACGATCACCAGGAACCTTAACTTCTAAAGCAAGGTCAACAGGTGCACATAGAGGATGTTCACCAAGGCTGCCGCAACGGTGTTCTTCTCCAGGGTCTGTGGCTTCTAGAGGGAAGTCTCCAGGTTCTTTCAGAGGAAGGTCTCCTAGGTTTTCTCCTAAAGGTAGGTCTCCTGTATTGTTGCAGAGAGGAAAGTCCCCTGGAATCCCATACAAGCAAAGGTCTCAGGGTCCTTCAAGAGGAAAATCTCCCAGGCCTTCATCCAGAGGTAGATCTCCAAGGCCACACACCAGGAGGTCAGTAAGCCCCATTGCTGACAGAGTGTCATCTAGGTTGGCAAGAGGAAGATCAACAGGGTCCCAGAGATCAGCCGATCGTGCAAGTAGAGGAAAGTCACCAGTTCGGTCTGCTAGTGGCAGGCTTCAGTATCAGCATATTCGAGGAAGGTCACCAAGAAATACATGTGATAGGTCACATGGTAATTCTCCAACCATAACACAAAGAAGGTCACAAAAATCACCTGAGAGGTCTCCCATTGGTAGAAGGAAATCACCTGGGGATTTCAGGAGAAAGGGATCACCAGGAATTCATGGCAGAAGCAAGTCACCAGGATTTGTTGGAAGAGATAGATCTCCTAGGCCTGTGGG
>NW_020869401.1:329507-334507 GCF_003789085.1 Penaeus vannamei | reverse complement strand
CTTGTTGATTTCCTTTCCTTCCTTTTTGCCCCTTTTCTGACTCCCTCCCATCTCCATTCGTCCTGCTTGCACAGTATACTGTTTTGTGGGCTGCACTTCCACTGCAAGGTATATAAAGGAATTGTAAATACTGTAGTTCAATTTTTCTGTAGTATGTAATCTTGTAATACAGTATATGCACATCACTTGTTTTTTATTAATACCTTCATAATAGGAAAAGAATTTGTCACCTCTTGAACAGTGTGCTTCAAGTTCCAAGGAAACTGTTTTGGTTTGCTGCATCAGGAATATACTCTTAGGAATATACTGCCATTCCTGACAGCTGCCGCTTAGTATCATATCCACTCAGTCTGAAGCGATCGTTAATGATTAATCCTGGATATTTGAAGAAAGTTTGTGATTTGTTTATAATAGTGTGTGTTACAAGAACTGCACAGCATAAGTTTTTGTATATAAAGCTTGCAGTTAGGTTGATGTTATTATCAAGTTGACAGAAAGTCTGTCTCAGTGCAATTTTGATTTTGTGTTTTAACAGTATAAGCAGTTGGTAGTGCTGCAAATAGTGTTAGTTGAAAAGCAAAGGAAAGGAGAAAGAATGTTTGAAGAATAAAAAAAGAAAAAAAAAAAAATTATAGAATAAAACTTTATGAACAACCCTAAACCAACATTTTTTTAAGAGCAGGTAAGAAAGCTTGTCAGAAAAGCTATGCAGTTGAAGACTTGTAAAGTAAATGAAGCTGAAATTAGTTAAAAGTATACATCTGCCAAGTCAGTGAATGTATTTGAGTACAAAAAAGGTACATTTTTTTCTGTAGGACTAACTTCAATTTGAGTATGGCCATGCAATAAGTAGATTTATGCCACCAAACTCATGTTTTGTGTTATATGATGACAGCTTTGGCCAGTTATTTTCTTAAGACAAGTGGATATTACATATTAAAGGAAAATGAAAAAATGCTTGGTACCAGTGCATTTATACATGCACTGTCCTCTGTGATTTTGTTCCAGTGATTTTTTTTTTAACACAGATGGCTTCAGAAGTGCTTAAGCTGTGGTCACAGTGGCACTTAATATATGCAGCGGTAGCCAATGCAAGGAACAGAGAGTCACTGCAACTACATGTGTGATATGCTTTACTGTCATATATGATAATGAAATAGTATTCATTGCTATTTGAAATAATTTGCTCATGTGAACTGTACTGGAGAATCAAATGTTAAATAGCTTGCTGGCAGTCTCTAATGATTTCTTCAACAAAGGCAAAGGCTAAAGGAGAAAGAGAAAAGAAAAATATGTATAATGATTATTATTATTATTTAAAAAATTATTGTTATCATTATTAAAGAGTTACTGGGTCTTTGCCACTGCACCAAGCCTAGCATTTATGGTGGTCATTTGATGCTGCCTGTACACTTCTAGTAATAAGATTACCCAACAATGCAGCTTCAGATCAGTATTTATTAATTATCATAATTTTCTCTTGTTTGTCATTCTCATCATTAATTTAGATGCTCCTATTATCTCTTTGCAAGAAATCTGTGATGCCAAGTACATTTGTTAACAGTAAATCTCATGATACATATCTGGTCAAATGTGGCAAAAGGCATCAATTTCTATAAATTTCCAGTTTGAATAATGCCCATTGAAATTTTGATAAAGTGCCTAGTATGGAGATTCGATATGTTTAAGCTCAAAGTCAATGCAGACAGATATACAGAAATAAAGCATTTGAGGCTTAAAATGAGACTATTTGTAAGAATTTATTTACATACAGTTAACAGAGCATCCATATATAAGCTTTTTGTCACAGCTTGGATGCAGATATTGCAAACTTTTGGTTGCGGCTACCAAAAGTTACAAATTCCTGCAACATTATCAAAAATCTTGCCAGTGTGACCACAGCTAAAGCCACCGATGAGTCAACATGACCTCATCTATTTAGTTTATTTCTGGAGTTATTAGAAAGAAAACTTAGATTAATTAGTATCGTTAATAATAATAAGGTTATGTCAGTGATAATGATTATGTTAATGATAGTGTTTATAGCTATGACAACAATTAAAACTTGACCACTTGCCACTGGGGATGGCATGTGCATACATGCGATGCCTATTACGTGTGTTTAATTTAGTAATTGTTTTCACATACAGATGGCTCCACAAGTACTGTCACCAATGAGCCAGTTACATAAACTACCTGTCTTACTGGTTTACCCTTTTCCTTGGTTTTCAATATTTTCTAGTATTTAATACTGCTGTTAGTAATGTCAGTAACAATATAGTTATTATAAGGTAAAAAAAGAAAAAAAAAAAAATAATAATAATAATAATAGTGTCAATATTGATAACATTAGTAAAAAAAAAAAAGAAAAAAAAAATCTCACTTTTTCAAGAAAGATTAATGTCACAAGATCTACTAATTGACGTCTTTGTGGATAAGCACTAGCAGAGCCATCTATGTACAGAACTTTAACTAGGCATTTCCAAAGGGAATGCACCATTTTCCCATCGGCATTGGGATAATACTAAGTATTTAAGGAAGAGTAAAGAGGTATGATCCGTTATGCTTAGTAATCGATTTATGGCCAAGTGATGGTAAAAATATCTTATGCATGATTACCTTGTTACTAGCTGTCAGAAATAAGACAAGGGAAATTTTTTTCTGCGTAATAAATATTTTAGGATATTAATGAATATTATAACTTCTTTGGATAAGTGCTTCGAGTGCACCAAATCTGTAGCGTAAAAAGAAAAAAGAAAAGCATTCACATAGAAAACTGTGGAAGTAATGGAATATTTGAATTTCTAATCTGTGGGCTGCCAGCATATTAGAGCCCTGTACCTCCCCTACAGCAATACACTATTTTTCATCATATTAGGTAGAAAATTCAGAAAATAGAGGCTTTATACCAGTAAAGTTGAATGTTCAGTTTCATTAAACTTTATGTAAGGTGAGGTTTGCAACCAAGTAACAATTTTTTCTTTTTCTTTTTCTTTTTCTTTACGATATCTTGGCAGATGGCTCTATAGTTTTCTTTACAGTATTTTTATTTGATTATATACATGGTTATTTCATTTGCTTGTCTTAATGGAGTATAGGGATCATAAGAAATACTAGCTGATAATGGAGGAGCTTTAGATATAGTATTTTGTAAATATCATGACCCACATTTGGAGTTTCATTGTGCATGTGTGGGAGAGCATGAATGAGGAATAGGGGATAGACCAGGTCATGACTTCATATTGTCAGAGATATTTAAAAAGTCTAGGGTGTATACATATTACTCCCACAGTCAGAATGTACTCTTTTCTTGACTTATATCTTTTTGACACTTGCATCCTTTGAGCATTTCATGGCGATATGAATGTTTTTACTTAAGATCAATCACCTGGAACCAAGGGGATGTACAGCACTCACTGGCTGCCCACAGTTTAAGGATTGTAGTAAAGTCACTGGATCAAATGGAAGCATGTCAAATTATGGCCTTTAACTGATTTTCATTTAGCGTCTTAATCAGTATCACTTATTGTTGTTAGTGCGGGTATTAATATTGCCATTATTCTCTTTATTCTTTGTGCGACTGATAATTACCATTAACAATATAAATAATATTCATATTTGTTGTTATATTGCTATTATGAATTGTAATGGCACTGGAAAAGGAAGAAATTAGAAACAAACAAATCTGCTGATGTGGCTTATCAATTACTGAAAATGGGCTAGCTTTCCTGTATAAAAAGAAATTAACACAGCTTTTTGCAGGAATGAGGCTAAAAGAAAGTTTAAGCCTTCCTATTAGTGGCTATATCTCCACACTCAGGGCCAGACAGGGAAACAACTTACAATAGGCTCAATTGCACATGGTGTGGCTACTTGCCAATTGGTAATTAGGCCCTGTTTGTTATGACTTGATTAGTAATATCTAGTGTTGGGGAACCAGTGGCATGAAAGGCCTGGTGAACTGTATGTGAAAGGGGAGACCTCTCTATCATAATGGATCTTTCTGTGGTTAAGACACGAAAATGGCCTTTTTCTTGTTAGCACAGTATACCAAGCTAGATAGATCACAAAATTATGGAAGGAGATGCAGAGGATACAGAGTGAAGTGATAAAAAAAGGAAGTGAGATAGCATGGAGCTGGAGTAGTGAATTGTGATGTGAGCTTTTTATATTCAAGAAGTGAAATGAATGTGGTTTGCACTAATACCGATAAAGGCAATGGTAAAATATGTGTTTTGCTTGTCGACTTCAAGATGATTGGTGAAAATCTGCTTCCAGTATTTTACAGATGTGTCTCTACTGCAGATATGACAAATCAAGTGGAACTCTGCCAAGACAGTATAATGAACGGAGAATGTAAATGCTAAAATAAATAGGTTAAAAGGTAATGAATGCTTGGATTTAGGTATCTTTTGATACTTTTGTAGGCATGGAAAGCACCTTTCAAACAGATTTTATCAGTATTACTATCAAAATTTGAAATTATGTGAAAAATGTGGAACAACTGAAAATGTGCCTTTCATAGTTAAGAATAGAAGCTGATCTTGAATAGTGGTGGAAAATACTACAGAAACCTCTTGAAATAGAAGGTTATAGTGAAGTACAGCCAAATAATTTGATATGAAAAAAAGAAAAGGACGTCTGAAGAGATTTTATATGCAGAAGGAGAGGAACATCAGCAAATAGGATGTGATACATACAAGAATGATTTGAAGATAAAACACCAGACATAAGACTTAACAAGCCAGCGATAATGAAGTAAAGTAAAGCTGTTGATGTCACGTCATGGAAGTACAAATGTTGAAAGGCCATCAAGATGTTGGAATAGGTAACAAAAATAGCTGAATCTAGAACAGTGGAAAAGAAGTGCAGATTCTCATTGTCTTAACAATGGTCATTTGGACTTGAAATGCAATAAACAATAGATATCACTCTAAATCAAGTAGTAATTTTATTATTTTTGAAATTAAGGTAATAAGTACACAATAGTTTGCAGAAAA
>NW_020869401.1:303922-306422 GCF_003789085.1 Penaeus vannamei | reverse complement strand
TTGTAAAACATAATAAGAGAACGTGTGCGTGTAAGATATCTGTCTTTCTTCATTACATCTCCCTCTTTCTCCCTTTTTCATCTCTTTCCTCTCTCTCTCTCTCTCTCTCTCTCTCTCTCTCTCTCTCTCTCTCTCTCTCTCTTTCATCTCTTGTCCTGTCTCTCTCTCTCTCTCTCTCTCTCTCTCTCTCTCTCTCTCTCTTCTCTCTCTCTCTCTCTCTCTCTCTCTCTCTCTCTCTCTCTCTCCCTCTCTCTCTCCTCTCTCTCTCTCTCTCTCTCTCTCTCTCTCTCTCTCTCTCTCTCTCTCTCTCTCTCTCTCTCTCTCTCTCTCTCTCTCTCTCTCTCCTCTTTCCTCTCTTCCTTCCGTCTCTATCTATTCCTTTATATGCATATATATCCAAGTATGTACGTATATATGTTTGCATATATGTATATATATATATATATATATATATATATATATATATATATATATATATATATATTATATATATACACACACACACACACACACACACACACACACACACACACACACACACACACTTTAATATATATATTATATATATATATATATATATATATATTATATATATATATATATATATATATGTATATATATACATATGTATATATATAAATATATATGTATATATATATATATATATATATATATATATATATATATATATATATAATATATATATATATATGTGTGTGTGTGTGTGTGTGTGTGTGTGTGTGTGTGTGTGTGTGTGTTGTGTGTGTGGTATATATATATATATATATATATATATATATATATATATATATATATATATATATATATATATATATATATATATATATATATTATATATATATAATATATATATTATATATTATATATTATATATTATATATATGTTTGCGTGTGTGTGTGTGTATGTGTATGTATACATGTATGTATATATGTATATATATATATATATATATATATTATATATATATATATATATATATATATATATATATATATATATTATATATACATATGTATATATATACATACATATATATATACATATATATATATATATATATATATATATATATATATATATATATATATATATATATATATGTATATATATACATATATATATATATATATATATATATATATATATAATATATAATATATATATATATATATATATATATATATAAACGGCATTCAATATTAACATTTTTTCTCAGTAAAGCAATATTAAAATAATTTCAATTGCATTTCAAATAGAAAAATACACCAATACTTGATAGTTCATAATCAACAGTTCACAAACTTTTAGATAAGCAGTTTGGCAATGCACTTCTGGGATGCGCGGGCAGATCTGGCGTCGATTACTGCCGAAATACGCCGATCTGCACTGTCACTCCCCTTCCTTGGCCCAGCCATGACGCTTACTAAAGGATTTCGGGCAAAGGCAACCTCCGATGATGACGATGAAGGGGCTGCCTGCGTCCCACGCGATGTCCTCAGCTCGACTCCCTGGACCCCGCGCTGCCTTCCCCACAAGCGAACAAATAATAGGTTCGGCTCAGCATTGGGAGTGAGTGAGGGAATTGCACAGCTGATTAGGCAGTTTCATTACAGATAGACAGCTAGTGATAGGTAGATAGATAGATAGATAGATAGATAAAGATAGATAAAGATAGATGAATAGATATAGATAGAAACAGATATATAAATGGGTACATGTAGATGTATTCATAGATAGATATAGATATGTAAATAGAGAGAGAGAGAGAGAGACAGTGATAAGAATACGAAATATAAAGGAATCAAAAGACACCAAAAAGGTCATCAGAAAATCCAGTTTTTTTTCTCAATTTCCTGTGCCATATGTCTGTTGTTTTCATATTCAGTAAATCTCGACAAAAAGAATATGCAATTAGTATGACAAATAAGAAAAAAAAAATCTTCTTTTGCGGAGAGCGGGGTTGGGGTTGGGATTGGGGGGGTGGGGGGGGGGGAGGTATTCAGAATTGATTCATCATTTCATCCATCAGCGATTTCTCTCATGCCATTATGCGCAATATTATTATCAGTTTCCCCCTATTCACTTTTATTGCTGCCACTGTCGTCTTCATTATGAATCAGCTTTATCGCTGTTTATTAAACAAAATATAATACTGAGTGAAAATAAGTAATTTCATTTCGGAAATGGCACGATAGCATTTGCATGTGCCGCGTAAAACCACTGGAGCAAATTGAAAATAGGAAATTCTGTTTTATCTTAACATGAAAATATAAAGCCGTTGCACTTCGATATTTGATATGGAATCACGCCAAAATATGTAAATACATCTCTTCATTTGCATGAACCCAGTATACATTTATATAAACACAAGTTGGCACACAATATGACATGTGTACCACGTTATATGGCGTGTATATAAACAGGTGTGTACTTGCACTGATATTTTATCATAAACATACTAGTCTCTAGCTACAGTCT
>NW_020869401.1:267552-272552 GCF_003789085.1 Penaeus vannamei | reverse complement strand
GTGAGAGGTCAGTTCAGTTCAGTTAGATTTGCGAAGTCATACTTCGCCCGGGCCTTTTCTCTGGAGTGGCCCGGCCTGTGTTAACTATTTCTAACTCGGATGTTTTCTTTGAACTGCATGTTTATCGCGGTGGCTGGATTGCAAGCAAGTGAGATGTCAAGCAAGGTCAGCTTATATCTGATCAGTGGGCATAAGCAGTGGCGTGGGGCCGTGTGCACCATGCAGCCTGTGGTGTGCCAGATTGCATGATACATTATGTTATGCAGGATGCTATAGAGGGAGGGAGGGAACAGGGGAGAGAGAGAATAGCATGTATATTAGTCCATTTAGTCTCAAGCCAAGTGTTCGCCATTTGTCCGCAAGGTTCTAATAATAACCCAAGCCAAACTTCCCACGTATCATCTGCTTCCCTAGCGTGTGTCACGGCTGAATGATATAAGGGCATACCAGAGTTCTTGGATGTATAAGCTGATATAATTTAAGGCCTTTTTAAAACTTTTTTAAAACTCATGTCAATTGTTTTTAAGACCTGGAGCCACTTGTCGCTAAATACATTATGTCGCGCCAGCAACCAAGATAAAAAAAAATCAACACGATTTTTACACCGCCTATCAGAAAGATCGTTTGCCTTTTTTCACACGGCCCATAAGTAAACGGACGCGTTGATCAGCAAAAGATCAAAGCCTTATGTTGTTGACAAATGATTCCTGATCAAACCGCAAGCGAGTGAATCGTGACGATGTCTGTCGGTAACAGATATATGTGCATTTAAACGAACAAAGATATGCCTTGGGGTGTTCTAAGACATTTTCAGACCTGCGGCAGAAGAAGTTCCGTTTTTAAGACATTTTAAAGCCTTAAATTTAAGACTTTTTAAGGATGCGCCCAAACCACAGTGACCCAGGGCTGGGCTGCCGGGACACCGCTCAGCATTGTCGTCGCGCGTATCACATGGCTATCCTACTTATGTATGCTTTTAGAAATAATGAGTCAAAGCCATATATATCACTATCATTACTGCCCACAAGTCCTTGTATAAAAGGTAAATACCTCTTACACAGAGATGAGGGGGGGGGTAGAAAGAGAGACTGAGGGGGAAGGAGTGAAAGAGAGGATGGAGGCAAGGAGGAAGAGCAAGCAGAAAGTCGAGGCAGGAAAAAAATAGAACAAGTGCGCAAATGAGCAAGAAAGAAGATAAGACACAGTGGGACAGGTGAAGGGAAATGCAAATTGTGGAAAAGAAATGTATAGCAAGTCAAGATAAGTGACAGGAATCCGTTCCACTTTTGCAACACATAGGCCTCTCACCTACTCAATATAACTGAGTAGGCTCAAATAGAGAAGAGAATGATTGGCTAGGACAAAGTAAATGGACGTAAATTATGTGATTTTTTAAAAGTCCTGGATTTACACGACTTTCAAGAGACCCAAAAGCTGCTGACCACCACTAAAGCTATTCAATGCAGTTCACCAGAAGCTCCAGTCATATTAGGATTGTTTCACACACATACTCACACGCGTGTGCACAGAAAAAAAATTAGTGATGCTGTTTGATCAACTGTAACTTTCTGATTATATAAAACAATATACGCTGCGCAAAAATATCGAAGTGATACTTTATAATTTTCCATTTGCTCTCTATGACATGATCATCAGGATGTAGTCAATCTGATTTTATTTTCTTCTATTTGCAGTAGGTTAATTTTTTTCTTTTTCTTTTTCTTTACGGAAATTCTTTGGCCTTCTGGCAATGACTATTTCGTCATCACTCGCGTCAGAGACAGTTGATTCACTCTTTCTAGTTTCACAGATTTATCAATAAAATGGTTGTGATGTTACGATTCTTATGATGGACTAGAATGACAAGCATTTTGTATCCATATCGCTCTGCAGTGGACTGAAACGTGCAATATTCAAAAGTCTAATTTGGTGTTTCTCCCTCATCAGTCTGGCATTGTTTATCGAAAAAAACGCAGAACAAAACTCTACGGAAATTACACGCCCGATTTCACTTACGGTATATTGTTAGCCAAGGTTCTATACGTTTTGCATGGACGGGCGAACGAAGCTGCGGATACAAGACGCCGTTGGAGAGACCAACAGTTTCCTCACATGAAGAGGGAGGGAAGCGCCCGTAGATCATAGCCAGGAGGCGTACACGTGCCTGTATATACTTTTAAAAAATAAATCTCTATTTTTTTTTACAAAAGTACGAGGATGTTAACTCGTTTTAGTAAACGCCGCTACTCTTCTAAGCCTTATCCTTCACACGTGGTGGAAATCCCATGCTCGTCCTTCCCGCTCTGGTTACGTTTACCGTGTCTTGTTGGTTCATACATTCTACACTACACATATTGAAACATTTGTACACAACCTTTCCCTCCTTTCCACAAGTCTCTCACACCTTGCCTACTCCCAACTAGCACCCCGTTCCCGTACGTACTAAATGGGTGGTGGCGGTGAGCGTTACTGTTTACATTTCTGCACAGTAAGGCGTGGTAATAGTTAAAGTAAAGCTCCGTACACTACAGCTCCAGCCTTTCTCTTTTACTTCTTTCATTTCTCTTGCTCGAGCAGCAGATTTCAATTTGCAGAATACATTTTGCATATATGTATTAAAAACATAACATTGTTAACACAATTCAGCAGAATAGAAGAAAACAGAAGCAAAATGTATTCATGTAATGCTTTAAAAGTATTGCATGCTCCCAGCTTCCATTTAGCAATATCACTGATGCTGATGGTTTGCTGTTACTGTAGGTATAACATTTCAATTATTATTTTATATAAGTATTGAGGATGGGGCAATAACATTAATGACATTAATACTGAGAAGTACGGTCGTTCTGTGACTCATAATTTAGATAAAGTATTTTTATTACTTTCGTTATTGGTATTATATTATTATTAGTATATCAACTATGGAATTAGAGGCGCATTTTTGACGGGGAGATATTTGAAGATTCGTTGAAAATTTCTTAAACTTCTTGCTCATATTTGTTTTGACGGAACCTCTTGATCAGACATCTCGGGCTGGTTTCGTAACCAACCAAGCATTTTCAGACCGTGTCCAGAGGAAAGCTACAGTTTTATGATGTCACAATAGTAAACAAACAGCCAATATGGCCGACAGATATGTGATAAAACTAATTTCTCTTGATAACTTACTTATTTTGTCGCCAATTGATGATTTTATATGGTAGCAAGTTGTTATCATATCGATGCCGACGAGAAGTACTAACTAAAGTATATTGATAGCTTTATTACTCTCTAGACGATGTGACCAGCTCGGGATAAGGATAAGTCCGATATGCGAAGCTGAGCCTCGCCCAGGCTATCAGCAAGTGCTGACGCGACAGAGCTTACTCCTTCCCCACCGTGGTGCCCAGCCACAGCAGTAACCTCCTGGCGACAATTGCAACTTCTCGCGCCTGGGCGGGGCGCGAACCGCCGACCCCTTGGATGAGAGGCCGACACGTTACCTCTATACTGTCCAAGAGGCTGGAAAGCGCAGGGGTGTTAAAAATCTACTTGTAATTGCCTTTGTTCTTTCCATTCTAACCTCACAGCTTAAAAGAAATGTCTTTGCTATGAATAGTATATATTGTAGTAGATTGTCGCTCTAAAGTGTGTGTATGATTTTTTCTTTTTCTTTTTAATATGACACTTGTGTTACATAATATCTAACTGATTCTTTTTTAAGTTCTTTTTTTGCTTATCTCTTTCAGTTAATGAAAAACCAAGGATTTCTTATTTGGTAATTTCACCGCCATTACTAACAGTGTCAAGTTTGTTTTATTCCGCGAATGATTCTGTCACTCGCTGTGAAGGGGAATGAGTTCGTTTCTATTGATAGCGAGCTGGATGTTGCGACTGCAAACCAAACCAAACTATAGCTTGTTTGTGTTTTTTGTCAAAATCGTGACTAAGGAAACTCACTCTCTCTCTCTCTCCTCTCTCCCTCTCCTCCCTCCCTCCTCCCTCCTTCCTTTCCTCTTCCCTCCTCCCCTCCTTCTCTCTCCCCCTTCCTCCCGCATTCCTCTCTCTCTCTCTCTATCTATCTATCTCTATCTCTCCTTCCTCTCCCTCCTCACCCTCCTTCTCTCTCTCTCTCTCTCTCTCTCTCTCTCTCTCTTCCTCTCCTGCCCTCCCTCTCTTTCTTTCTCTCTCTCTCTCTCTCCTTCCTCCCGCTCCCCCTCTTTCTCTCTCTCCTCTGTCAGGGTTTCCCCTGACTTTGGTGGGTGTATGGAGACACAGTTCTGGTTTCTTCCTTTATTGGTTAAGTCAGCCGGTAGCGTTGCGTGGCAGTCTCGTGCTATGCAAGTCCCGGGCAAAGAGGAGCCCAAGGAGGTGCGCCGAGCAGGAGCGCGCGTGGGAAGACCCTTGAAGGAGCCGTCCGGGTGAGGCCATGACCAGGGGTCAAGTGTGTGGCATTGAAGAGTATGTCTGGGGTCACAACCGTTGGGGACGTGGCTTGCTAACCCAAAGCCGTGATTGGTTCCTCAGATCCTTCCTTTCCCTCCCTCTCTTCCTCTCTCCCTCTCTACCTATTTAATCATCTCTATCTCTCTCTCTCTCCCTCCCCCTCTCTCTCCTCTCTCTCTCTCTCTCTCTCTCTCTCTCTCTCTCTCTCTCTCTCCTCTCTCTCTCTCTCTCTCTCTCTCCTCTCTCTCTCTCTCTCTCTCTCTCTCTCCCTCTCTCTCTCTCTCTCTCCTCTCTCTCTCTCTCTCTCTCTCTCTTCTCTCCTCTCTCTCTCCTCTCTCTCTCTCTTCTCCTCTCTCTCTCTCTCTCTCTCTCTCTTCTCTCTTCTTTCTCCTCCCTCCTCTCTCTCTCTCTCTCTCTCTCTCTCTCTCTCTCTCTCTCTCTCTCTCTCTCTCTCTCTCTTCTTCTCTCTCTCTCTCTCTCTCTCTTTTCCTCCCTCCCTCCCTTGCATATATATTTCCATGTTTATAGGGAAAAAAGGAAAAAGCAGGCCATCCAGAACTTATATGCCGGTCATT
>NW_020869401.1:260052-262552 GCF_003789085.1 Penaeus vannamei | reverse complement strand
CTCTCTCTTACTCGTGTATGTTTATGTCTTTCTCTCTCTCTTCTCTCTCTCTCTCTCTCTCTCTCTCTCTCTCTCTCTCTCTCTCTCTCTCTCTCTCTCTCTCTCTCTCTCTCTCTCTCTCTCTCTCTCTCTCCCTCTCCTTTTTTCTCTCTTACTTGCTTTCTCTGTGTTTGTATGTTTATGTCTTTCTCTCTTTTCTCTCTCTTCTCTCTGTGAGTCTCTCTCTCTCTCTCTCTCTCTCTCTCTCTCTCTCTCTCTCTCTCTCTCTCTCTCTCTCTCTCTCTCTCTCTCTCTCTCTCTCTCTCACTCTCTCTCTCACTCTCTCTGGATTATGTAAAATCTCTCATCTTTGATAACGGAAATATGAACAATACGTGAACGTCTCTCTCTCTCTCTCTCTCTCTCTCTCTCTCTCTCTCTCTCTCTCTCTCTCTCTCTCTCTCTCTCTCTCTCTCTCTCTCTCTCTCTTCTCTTCTCTCTCGCACACGATAGGAGAGGAAATATTGCACTTTTCTTTCCGGCTGCTGAACACCACAGCCAGGATGCCATAGAACATTTAGATAATTTTTGTCAATCTTTAATAAACTTTATGAATATCTATTAACTGATCCACAGGCCATAGTGTGCATCAACTTAATTAACTGCAAACTTACTCAACCTGTAGCTTGAAATGAAGAAATGCCCAATTACGTGAAGTTCATTAACATGAAGAGAGCCAACGAAGCAGAGCTAATTAGCGTCATCCCGGAAATATGGCTGAACATTCGGACTAATCGTTCTGTAAGTACGTATGTAATATTGTGTTTGGAACGATGCCAGTAACATGTTATCCGAGCTTATTCATCGGTGTGTTTATGTGTCTGCTTAGCGGCATTAATAACGTTACCAGGGAGCTTTTACCGTCAGAAGGACTTCGGATCGTACGCGCCCCAGGAAGTCCATTATGTTTCAGCCTCCTGATGCGGAGAAGGAGGTCGTGGAAGGACATTCTAGGATTACCGTCGATAGTATTATCTTTTTATCATTATTGGTATCATTGTCGTCCTCATTACTGTAACCATGATGACTGTTATCATAATTATCATGTTCTGATAATTATCATCGTCATCGTTGTTGTCATTATCATCATCATCGTCATTATTATCACTATTATTATTATAGTTATCATATTTGATTGTTACAATAATATTATTATCATTATTAATACTATCATTATCATTATTGTTATTAGCATTATTGCTATTGTCATTATCATTATTATTATCACCATTATTATTATTATCATCATTATTACAATCATCATTACACCTATTTCATCATTATCCTCATTATCATTATTAATATTTTCAAGATAATGATGATGATGATAACATCAATATCAATGCCACTTCCAACTTATTTATGATAATAATCACTATTATCACCATCACTATCATCAGTAACTGTTGATGCTCTAACCCCAGCAACCAGTACTATTTCTGAAGACTTTCTCCTCCTGGCTGCCACCTCCACTTGAAGACCCTCAAGGAACTGCAGGCTGGAGGGGCTAATTCGCTTCAATGGCTTCTTTCTTGAAACTCACTCGATGCTTTTTATCCTCATCTGGGCGTCAGTCGGTGTTGTGTACTCTTTATTCTATTTAATAATGTTGTTATTACGATTTTTGTTGTTATCATCATCTTTATTCGCAGCAGCAGCAGTAATAGTAGCAATAATATCAACATCAGTAAGATCATAATTATCATTATTTTAACTGGACCAATTATAACATTATAATGATTTAGAATATCATCTTCACTAGTAACAGGAATTTATTAATTAAGGAATGAACATAATTACATTCGAGTCAATCAAGTTGGCTTTAATCCTTGTCCCGTATTGTGGCGTATGGAATTTCAACAGCAGGCTCTTAAAAAACAATAATAATAAAATAACATACAGTTGACATTTCCATATATTCTGCAACTCGATAAGAATATGTCGGTTTCAGGCACTGCAACACTTTTTAATTCAAAAGCTGCTTTTAGGTTGTCCTTGCTCCATGCTCTATGCAGATTTTAATCAAGGTCCGTTAGGTACAATACTGGATTTGCAAAATTAGCCTCTGACCTACAAAAATATGAAAAAAATCAATGTGAATACATACCGTACTGTTCGTTCTTTCATATAGTATCGAGCATTTTTTCCCCTTTTTTAATTAGCGAGTAAAACGACCTTTTCTAAATGTCATATTCACAATCTGGAAGCGGTGAATCCAGTGACAAGTTTCAAATTCATGCAGTGTCGGTTGGAGCAGCTCATGATTAAATTTTGGATTATAATTCAATCCAGGATGGCATATGCATAAACATCGTCTTGCACTCCATCTTCCTCTGTGTATATTTACCTTAAAGATGATTTTAAACCCTATCATGATGCTAGATATTACTTTTGGAATCACCCCTGTTTTTGGTAAAGTCAATTTTAAAACTTGAAAGCTCTTTTGGTGAATAGTTCCTGG
>NW_020869401.1:247552-255052 GCF_003789085.1 Penaeus vannamei | reverse complement strand
ACATCCTGCCAAACACTGCCGTTCTACAGACCGATGCCTCTTTTGTGCCCATTCCGGTCATAATCGATAAAATGCTCTGCACAAACACGTACATGTGCTAACTGCCGCGGACCCCATAATGTCCCACTTACAAGTTTGAGTGTTAAGTAGCAACTCTCAGACTCAAAAATGGTCTCACTTTACTTGAAGCCAGACAGATCTCGGAGATCAACTGGCCGTCTCATACCCTTCAGTACAAAGATGCCTGAAGTCGTATAAAGAGCTCTTTTAGGACATTTATGACTTGGCAGTAATAAATACCTTCTCAGTTTATAAACTACTAGGCCATGCTCAGGTGGAGCAAGGACTTTAGGGTTGACCTGGCCATGGAGATTATAAATGACTTTGTGCCACAAAGGGAACGCTAGTTCTGAAGGGAGCGGCCCACAACACTGCCATCACCTGCGCGTTTTGCAAGGAGGACGACCCATCCTGTGCGGGAGATTTCCAGAAGGGAATACCAGCGCTGCTTCCTTTGCTACCGTGTGGACAAGAGGAAGATGACCCGCAGTACATACGAGACTTCCAAGGTAGCTCTATGCACCTAAAGGTGCTTTGAGAAATAATCAAAGCAGACTATGGGTATATTATATATAGATAATAAAATGGTGATAGTAACATTTCTGTTTCTTGTTTTCCTTTTTCAATTGTAGATCAAAAGAAAAAGAAAGGAAAGACCACAGTTTGAGTTCTCATATAAAAAAGCTAGTGTTGAGCATCAAAAAGGTGCTAGACTTAGTACTGAATTTCTTAGTTTTCTTCTTTTTCCAAGTGTCGCACAAAAAAAACTCTATAGTTTGACATCCCATATAAGCACAAAGCTAATTTTGAACATCAGAATGTTGAAAGTTTTGCATCTATTTCTCTCGTATATTATCTTTTTCCAAGTGCTGTACGAAAGAAACAAATACAGAAATCCACAGTTTGGCTTCTCATATGTTTCATGTGGACAAAACACTACTTCTGATAATCAAAAATTATGTTAGGACTGCTGCTGTACTTCATACTTATCTTTATATGCAACTTTGATCTAAACAAAGTAATGAGCTACGTCTATACTTTGACTTCTTACACACAACAACTATCTTATAGTGTCAGATACCTGATGGCATCACCCAATATGGAAACCATGGAATCTTTTGAGTGTCTCTTTTCAACACGAAGGCAAAAGGATGCCTAGAACACACCATGAGAAAAAATGAAGCCGCTACACATTACCCATACAGAAAACACAACAATTCTCCAATATCTGTGGCCAGATTCCTGCAAAATAGGTGCGACTGTCTGCGTATGGCGGCGCCGCGTCAGAAAGAATTCCGGTGCAAGGGCCCGAGTGCCAGGAAAATAATCCCGACCGCGAGGCTTGGCACCGAGCGCAAAATTCGGTGGCGAATAATATATATATATATATATATATATATATATATATATATATATATATATATATATATATATATATAATATATATATATACATATATGTACATACGTATAAATATTCACATAATACATATATGTACATATATATATATATATATATATATATATATATATATAATATGTGTGTGTGTGTGTGTGTGTGTGTGTGTGTGTGTGTGTGTGTGTGTGTGTGTGTGTGATATATAATATATATATATATATATATATATATATATATATATATATATATATATATATATATATATATATATACATGTATAAGATATATATCTGTGTGTATGTGCGTGTGTGTGCATTTATATATATATATATATATATATATATATAATATATATATATATATATATATATATATATATATATATATATATATATATATATATATATGTATATATATAAATATATATATGCACATATATATATATATATATATATATAATATATATATATATATATATATATATATATATATATATATATACATGAATAATAAATCTAGTTTTGATTTTCTTCTTTGTGAAACCAAATGTGTTTTTAATAACTATAAAGGGAAATGACATAAAAAAAAGATAATTCTAAAAAGACATTTGTAATTCAAATATACATAAAATAAAGATCTACGTAATCTAAAACAAAGAAACAGTTAAAATCACTGTGAACATTGAATAAAGCCTCCGAAATAACTCCATGCAATCACATATTAATTACAACTGTAAAAAGTCTAAGGGTTGGGACACCTACTCCCGTGGTGGCAGGTACCTCTGTGCTTTTTCGTATATGTAAATGTAATGCCAGCTCAAAGAATTGCTGTGTACTGTAGTCCAGCTTTGCAGAGTGCGACTTTCGCCCAAGAGAGCTGGTTTCATGAAAATGGGAACAGGCGTCAATTACAGCATAACTCGCTCGTCAGGACTCTGAAGGCAGTTTTTTTTTTGTGGCAGATTTTGATGAAACATACACTTTTATTTAGACAAGGAGATACCTGAGGTCGATTTTTACAGAAATAGATTTTGAGTCCTATATATATAAACGAAAGAGAAGCAAACAAAAAGCAGCATTGCGGGAATTCCCAGAGCGTAATAGGGTTGTTCAAGCATGTTATGTGGTAGGAAGGTCCCACTGATTTGGGCCTATTTTAAAGGTAGGTTGACCATTTTAGCAAATTTCTCAAAAATCAAAATAATACTAATGATACAGGCATTTTGATTTCATTTTGAATAGGACAATCTTTGATCTATTGTATGACGGGAGCACATTTTTCGATTTCAACCTAGTGTTTGTAAATACTTTACGTGGATGGCTTTTAAAGCATCATAAAAGGGGCTTTGAATGTGAGTGTGTGTGTGTGTGTGTGTGTGTGTGTGTGTGTGTGTGTGTGTGTGTGTGTGTGTGTGTGTGTGTGTGCCACCTTTACAAAAAGCACGTAAAACAATGCAAAAAGCTATTTGCATCTACTTCTCATATTCATGATTCATATTAAGTTTATTTCGGACTAAAAACGCGTGTGCTACACGTAAAATTGTAGCGTAGAGAAATGTCGCTATTTTTTTCAACTTCGTATTTTTTACATTACGGATAACAAATGATATATGAAATAGATGTATATGAGAAAATAATCTATTTATTTGTATCATTGTTATAATCGGGTTTTAAGCATAAAACATCGGTCTGAAATATCGGTCTCCCATTCGATGGTTGATTAAAACTGTGCTTATTTACAGACATGCAGAAATGAATGCATATGTACCTATCTATCAGATATTCATATCTTTATCTATCTATCTATACGGTAGATGTGCATGTTTATTATTAATATTATCATCGTCACCTTTATTCTTAGCATCATTATCATTATCATTGTAAATATTATTACCATTATATATATCATTATCATAGTCATTGCAGATCATAATGAATATAGATTATATGTATTATTGCGATTAGAATGTATTTAAAGATCGTTACAGAGATTAAAAGAATTGTCTTCTTAGTTTTCATCCAAACTTCCTACGGGAGGACATTTCAATATATTCTGTATATGAGGAATATGAAGAATATACTTTGGAGTTTTGTAACTTCGCAATTTACTTTTTGATTGAAAAGCTGAATTCCGAAATTTCAGTTTATAACAGTTATGTCTATATAATGTAGTCACGTCAAGTTTTCGTTTTGAATTGGTTATACTGAACGCCGTTTTAATTTTATTTTAAAAACCGTGTACCAATTTGTAAACAAGTTAATATGAAAACTGAGAAAGAGACAGAAATACACAATGCGATATGCGAAGAAGCGACATAACGAAATAGAAAATAAGGCAGAATGTTACAAAAGCCCCATTTGCGAGGACGTTGCCGAGGAACGCTCAGGGAACGAGAAGAACGGACAGAATTTCCGGGGAACATTCTTTGCGAAAATGTTGAAAAAACGCTAGAAATTCTTACGACCTTTCTGAGTACTCTTTTTTCGAAGTTTTTTTTTTTCTGCAGGTTCGTTTTTCACGACGTAATGGTCTTCAACTGAAAAAGAAGGAGTGTTTTCGCTTTAGAAATCTTGAAGAAGAATAGTAGTTACAATGATGATAATGTTGATGGTAGTGAGGGTGATGATGAACTTGATAATGATTAGTACTATTGTTGCTGTCATTAGCTGTTGCATTATCATTATCACTCTTACTCTCAGTTTTATTATTATTTTACCATTACTGTTATTATTACTGTTGTCGTTATCAATATATAGCATCATTACTATTGCTATTAATATCATTATTATTATCAATATCACTATCATTATTATTGTTACCAATTTTGCTATTGTCATTGTCATTGTTATCGCTAGTACAGTTACTATTATCTTTATTAGTAGTAGTAGTAGTATTCTCATTATCATTATTAGTAGTAGTAGCAGTAGTAGCAGTATCATTGTATTACTGTCATCGTTATCATCATTGGCACTTGTTATTATCATTATCAGTTTCAATATGATAATGATTATTATTATCATTATTAATTTTATCGTTATTATTATTATCATTACTATTGTTGTTATTATTATAATAATGATCATTATTATTTTTATTATTATTATCATTACCATTGTCATTATAGCTATTGTTATTATTACTATTATTATCATTATCATTAGCAATAGTAATAGTATAATTATTATTGTAAATAGCAGTAATAGCACTATTATTATTATTATTATTATCATTATTATCATCATTATTGTCATAAATATCATTATCATCATCATCATCAACATCATTGTTGTCATCATTATCATTATCATCATCCTCATCATTATCATTATTATCATTAACATTATCATTGTTGCGGCCTCCTATTCCACAACATTTCATTAAATGCTTTTCAGTACCAGTACTTATGTTAGATTAATACATTTTTATAATTGTCCTCAATAATTACGATATACTTTAAATAACTTATTAATGTATTTCAAAATGACAATATTAATTTGTTTATTAGTGTAATTCAAGGATTGAGTTAAATCTTTATGAGTATCAATATATTTATTAATTAATTATTCCTTATCAGTGTAATGTAATAAAATCACGATATTAAAGATTATATCAAACAAAAACATACAAGACATCAATTAGGATCTTGCCACTCTACATACAACTAGACAGTTAGGACTCACTGCTATGTAATTAACTTGACAAAAATAAAATCAACAACATTCAAAATTTTGTTATTTCTTAATGACCCTAATATTATCCAACAGAAATATCAAAATTAATTATTCAGTGTCTCAAGTTAATAAATCAATTAGATATTACAAAAAAGAATAATGACAACAAGAGAAGCAAATACTTAAGGGGATCCCCTTAAATAGTCATGCTCTGTGAATTGAATATCATTCTAAAGGAGTAAACAAATAGTTCATTCTAATAAGCACAAACTAAGTTGCTTTTCTGCGTTATTAGATTAATCAACCATGAAGCAAGAAATGTTAATAATCGTGACCAAATCAAATACTTGATAGACAAAAAATCAATCTTACACTCTGTTGGACACTGCCAGCACACTTCCATTGAGTTATCCATCTTAGACATACTTTTTTGAGTACATTTACAAACTAACGTATCTACTTCCATTAACTGTTAATGAAGAAACAGCTAACACAATATTGCCACATTAGTTATATATAAGCTATTTCATTATATGTTCATCAAAATCTTCCTTTTCTTCTGAACCCTAATTGTGTTCCATAAAAGCTCTCACACGTTACCAGAATAACTCTCCCATGTTCCTGTTTCCCCGTCCACTATGTTCCATCACGATAGTTTATTAAATCACTTCAAAAGGGCTTACCTAAGATGAGCCACCGGAAGGAACATGGCTACTGGACGCTACTCCGAAGCCTACTCCACAGTCTCCGTCACTGAGCCTCCTTTTATATTCGATATGAGGCTCATCCGGTCACACCCTATGCTGTTATTACTTATCCATTTCTATAGTTGGAAAGATACATGCAATAGGACTTTTCTGTCTCATCAAAATTTTAACACTATTTCACTTTTTTTACCTGCCATCCGAATTCATTTCTTGTCCCAAGACTGATACACTTTAAAATATATTGCCATCAATTAGAACTGCTTGTTGTGTCGAAGTCGTGATTTCTTTTTTGTTTCTGTTGGTCCATCACGTGGTGTTACCCTTTGTCACATGATGTTCTTGCCACTTCGGGTCATGGTGCCTCTGGTTTTTGTCAGTGCCTCCTTCCTATCGACTGCTCGAGTCCTCGCTATGTCTGACGTCTCATCCAAGCTTGTTTGTTTGGCCCGTCCATATGGCATCCGCTGTGTCTATGACATCATCATGATTATTATCATTATTGTTATCATTATTATAATCATTATTATTTTTTTCTATTGTGTTATTATCATTATCATAATCATCATCGTTTTATATTATTACTATTATTATCAACATCATTGTTATCATCATCATTATTATCATATTGTTATTATATTTATTACCATCATCATTATCATCATTATTATTATTATAATTGTCATCATTCTTATCATCATCGTTATTAGAAGTACTATTATTAGTAGTAGTAATCATTTCAATTATTATTGTTATTATCATTATGATTATCACCATCATCATAATTATCGGTATTACCACTGTCATTAGCATTGTATAATTTTTCATTATTATTGTCCTCATATTATTAACGTTGTTTATATTATTATCATTATCATAATCATTTATAGCTATTATTATGTGTGAATAAATTTTACATGATGTGTATGTGTGTGTGTGTATGTGTGTGTGTGTGTGTGTGTGTGGTGTGTGTGTGTGTGTGTGTGTGTATGTGTGTGTAATGTGTATGTGTATGATGTGTAATGTGTGTGTGTGCATGAATATGAAGTAATACGCCTTATAAGCAGATGAAATAGTGCTGAAAAAGGGTTATCTTGATGCGAGTTGTCTAACCCTGTGGGATAACTACATCCACCGCCTGAGGAAGCTTCGGGCCTTCATTCTTTCTTTCTTCCTCTGGCTGTTTTCTTCCTATTCATTCATTATTCATTTGTTTCTTCTCTCCGTTAAAAAGAACTCTCCACAAAGACCAGTAGCGAGGGACGACCTTCCAGTGCTTTTTAACCGCGATTCTTCCTCTGACGTCACGGTGAACCTTGTGAGTCCCCGGCCTTCTCTAGTTACGCGAAAAAAAAAAATTGTTTCTAATTGCGTCCCTCCGCTCGCCTCATCTTTGTGTCTGACGTCGCCGCACAGAGGTAGGTCTGTCTAGGTAAGGAATGTTTGTGTTGAGTCTCCTGCGTTAACCTTTTGCCTTGTGCGGTACAGCGGCGGGCAAAAGTCATGCCAGGAATTGAAGCTTCGAATTTGTCTAAACCCTTTACAAAGCGTTTTGTATTAACCGGTTGTTCGAAACGGAATTCGAAATATGTATGACGAGTGTTTTGACCGTCACTGTACTTCAAAGATTGTTGAGGGTTAGATACAATAGTTGCTGTGATGGGATG
>NW_020869401.1:217552-222552 GCF_003789085.1 Penaeus vannamei | reverse complement strand
GTATGCAAACGTATATTACCCAAGTTGATCTACCTTTGCCTTTGCGTTTACATAACAGTGTTCTGTGGTGTTTTCTATGATTATGATAGTTTTACATAGTAAAATTAGGATATAACATGAGTATATCTTCCAATGTATCAGATGCTATAAAATAATCACAGTTCTTTATACCTCATGTTAGGTGGTCTGAAAGGCTGTATCGCATGACACTCCGAGATATAATGCTCAAGCATTCGCTTATTTTCCTCGTTACACACTCAACATCTAGATTCATCTGCACTTCTTGCACCTTGCAGTTGCCAGTACATTCTATAACCTAAACGTATTATGGCAATAACCACATCACAGTGTCTGGTTTTACTTCGGTGCCACCCATAGGAGGGTTTATAATCTCTATACTGATCGTAGTGCCTTATACTACAGCTTTCAGGCCTTTGTGAACTCGTCAGATCTATCAGTTCTTCATTATGAGAACTTTTTAATATATGTGTAACCCTAGCAAGAGGCATCCCAAGATCTATATTTACAATATCTTTGCTACAAGCCTCTTTCGCCAATTTGTCTACATGATCGTGCTTGCCTATACCAACATGAGATGGTATCCATACAAATTGAATGTTAAAATTGCGCTCTCTTGCATAAGTTACGTTACGCTTAATGCAGTTCACAATTCCCTCATCATCATCTGTTTTGAAGGAACTTAGTGTCCGAAGAGCGCTTTGAGAATCACAAAAAACTACTCCAGAGCCCCGTGACATTAAGTATTCTGTTGCAAGTATACCTGCCAACTCCGTTTGAGTAGCGCTGGCCCAATTTTGTACTCTCATATGAACTTGGTGTTGCAATAAACCATTGTTGTATACAGCGCAAGCACAACCAGCTTTCTATCCAGATTGTACGGATCCGGATCCGTCAGCGTAACACTCGTACACATCGCCCATAGATTCTAAGTGTTCCTGTACCGTCGCCAAAGCAATTTGTTTCAGCACGCAGTTAGGTACACTGTTTTTTTTTGCGGTACACATGTAAAGTGCACAATCAGTGATGAGTTTTTCCATGGGGGAATGGATCGACCTTTTGGTATCTTACTTATGGGAACGTTAAGCTTGGTAATGTTCACGCAGATTTGTGTACCAGAGAACGTTAGTGTGTCTGATTAGCCTCGTTTGCTTGCGTGATTTTAGGTTGCAGCTGTTTTTGGAAATATGTGAAATACAAGGGTTCCCTCAGAGCTTTGACCCCAGAGTGCAAATATATATTATTCTATCAAAAATGGATGGTAAGTTTAGTTCTGATCTCATGTTCACTATCCTTGCTGTTCTCTGGGCGCCGAGGATAATCCTCATAGCTTCATTTTGTACTATCTCCAAACTATTTATTTCTGAGTCCTTATACTGCAATAAGTGCAGTGCATGTTAGTCTACACCTGACTTTATAAAAGCCAAGTAAAACAATCTATCGAGCTTGACACTGATGCCATGTCCCTTTCCGACAAGGACTTCAGCGGTTTCAATCTCTCCCAGAGTCTCTTCTTCAAACAAGTGATCAGGTTTGCATCATTTACGTTCATCCCGAGATATTTATACTTATGACACATGTCAAGCTCCTGGTTTCCTATGTGAAACGTGGGAGGGGGTATAATACCCGGGTTGAGAGCCATTGTTTTTTTTCAGTAGAGATGACTAATCCACACTCATGAGCCCTTGTTGTGAGTTGGTCGAGAATTCTTTTCATTCTTTCATATGATGATGCTCTGACACATATGTCATCAGCATAACATATAATAGATTCCCCATCCCCAAGTGGAATATCTGTCACCAATTTGTGCATAAGGACATTGAACAGCATAGGGCTGAGAACTCCCTGTGGCGTCCATAGTTCAAAGGGCTGTGAGGTGGAACTCCTCACTCCCCTGAACAAGACACATGCGGATCTGTTGCCAATTGTTCTAGGATAACTTCTCTGTTTGCAATGTCAAAAGCTGACTTGAGATCAAGAAAAACAGTGTGCTTCCCTAGATTATAGTTTGAAAAATACTCAAAGCAATGTTGTGTACTACATCCCGATAAGAATCCGTACAGTCTGTGAGATAATTTACCTTGTAATCTGTACCTGAGTCTGTTTAAAATTATCCTTTCTAGGACTTTGCATAAACATGAGGTTAGTGAAATCGGGCGGTGTTTATCAGTGTTTGGTTTCGGTATAGGGATGATTAGACTGCGCATCCAGGAGTCAGAATACCTTGTGACAAACTCAGCCTGTACAGGTGCAAAAGGGGATTACCAGGTACCTGTGCTATAAGGCGAAGGACGCTATAGGTAACTCCATCTTCACCTTGGGCGGACGCCTTGCCTTTGCTTAGTGCATTGTTCATTTCCCACTCACTAATCCCAGCAGAGTCAGAAATGTCGGAATCAGAACATCCAATCTCTATAGCAAATTTCTGTGCAACTTTAGACTGATTAAGGTGATTCTGAATATTTGTGGGAAGTGAGCTCAATTTGGACGCTCCAGCCCACTGACTAAGGAGCATATCTGCCTGTGCAAGAGGACTATGAAACTGTGGAATATTAGTCGGTTTGCCTGAAATACGATTAATTTTTTCCCAGTTATTGTTAATGCTTTGTAGGAACTGTTCAGTGTTCATTTCTAATTTGAGTTTTTAATTCCCGTAGACTTTGGTTAGCTCTAAGAAATTGAGGTTGTCACGGGTATTGTCCTGCCTGTAGATATTAAGAAACTCCTGAACTCGCTTTTGTTCCCTTGATAATGTGGGGTCACCGACCCACTTGGGTTGTTTCGAGGGTTCTGAGTTATTATTCTCTAAGGTTTTCTTTGGACAGACCCAGGTGTTGCTGTGCATTCGTTATACCAATCATAGATGCGTGATTTAGAGTGGTGCTCATGGTAAGAAGGAGTAGAGATTTTCAGCCTATTTGTTTTTGCGGATATTGTCAACAGCGTATCTCGTGTCTATTGCAAAGTGGCCACTGATTAACTCTGTTGCAAGCATGCATCTGACGTTACCATGCACAAGATCCCTTCCTAGTACATAATCTGCCACATGAGTTTCCCTATCTGTATCATATATGGTCATAGATCTGTTGTTCACCAAATGTCTGCTCATCGGCATTTTCATTACATTGACTATCACCAAATGAAGAATGTCTAGCATTAAAATCTCCCATGCATATTGTGGCATGATTCTGAAATATGGGCGATGAATCGGTTTGAAACTTTTTACACCTAACGTATACATTGTACAGGGAGAAAAACCCAGAGGCTGTTCGAATATGCAGATGATGATACTGCACATTGTTGTCATCGGACGTCTTCACCAGTTTATGCGGTATGGCGTCACTAACGTAAGTCAATAGACCTGTCATTCCTGTGTTTGTATAGGAATGATATCCTCTAATTCTAGGGGCAGTTTTTAATTTAGTGGTTGATGTGAAGGGCTCTTGTAAACAGATAATGTCAACATTATTATTATAAACATAATAAAGCAAGTCATTAATTCTACAGTTGACACCACGTATATTCCATGAAAGAAAGGTAATTGTTTTCTTGTCCCCCATCACACCTTAGCTGAGTGGTCAAATCTTTGTTTAATGAAGCCCTTTAGTTTACATATGTCTTTAATAGCATTACATATATATGTTGCTTCTTGTCTATTTGCAAAGATTCTGCGCATTTTCCTTATATTGATATTATACCCATAATTCGTACCTGCCATCATTTTCAGCGTTTTCCCAAAGGTCTTCCGTTTCCTGCATATCTTCGCCGACGTTATTTTCACTGTCATCACCGTTTTCAGATGATTAGTCGATGGTATCATGTGTAATATTAGCATTAGCATGAGAGACCTCATTCACATTTTCGATATCACTGACATCATTTGGAAGTATATTTTTCCTATATATACTATCACTTTCTCTTTCCCTTAGTAGTTTTTTTTTTTAAGTTCAGCAATTTCTTGCGTGGGGCTACTTATTTTCTCGGCCATTTCCTTGATTTTTTCACCATTCGTTAGTTCTGAGGCACTGTTTTCTGGGATGGGACCCCCCCCCCCCAGGCAGCTGCGGGAATTCCTGTGGGTTAGTGACATCACACGGCACCGGGCGGGATGTAGCTGGGCTGGGCATCGCCACTCCGCGGTCGATGGGTTCCGTCGGGGCAGGAGGGGGGGGATGTAGGCGTGCCGGCTTGTGGGGGCAGTTACGGTGCCAGGCCGTCACACCTTGCTCGCCGCACCTGACGCACCTCTTCGCGATGGTGACGGCGTCTTCGTTGTCACTGTCATTTCCTCTGTTTCTTGCAGGGCAGTCCTTTGTCTGGTGAGCTTCTGCACAGACAGCACAAGCTGATTCCTTCCTGCAGTGTTTGGCTACGTGGCCGTAACCTTGGCACTTGTAGCAGGCCACCACCTCTGAGCTCCACGGGCGAATAGAGCTTGGTTCTATGTTGCCAAAAAAGTGGTGTTCAGTGGGTGGCGGCCGTTCTCCGCTCCACACAATTATGATTCTATTTAATGGCTGCCCTTCTTTATAGATTCTCCGGGCTTTAAAAACACCCGGAAGGTGCATTGCGTCATCTGCAGGGGTCTCCTTTGGGAACCTGGTGACCAGGTATTCTCCGTATCTCTTGGTTCTGGCCTGATACTCGTCTTTATCTTCAAGCGAAATCCCTGCGATAGCGCCATTGATCATCTGGGCTACGTAGTGTCGTTGGTCCCGTCGGACGTAGACATAGCGCGAAGATCGCCATTTCCCCTGCACCATGTCTAGTGGTCCATGCTCTTGGAGGGAAGGGAGTCGGCTGACTTCCTTCATCCACCTTGTTTTATCGACCGTGGACGTTTCCTCGGGGAAGGCCAGGCGGATGTACTTCTGTCTTGGGGCGATGGGTCCTCGTTGATTGTTCCTGGGTCGTTCATCAGTCGCGTTGCCGGAGTTACGTGATGACTTTATATTTCTTTCCGTATTGGCGACTTTAAAGCC
>NW_020869401.1:187552-192552 GCF_003789085.1 Penaeus vannamei | reverse complement strand
TCTTGAAGAATTTAGATTGTGATAAAAGCTTTCGGTATAATCGGGTGTTTTCCTGTTCTTCACTTCGCTGTTTCAGTTGCAGACAAATACACACAAACACACACACATCTACAACAGCGATCGCCACATCCACGAGCATCTGCGAAAAGAAGAGCAAACTATTCTGACCCACCTGCGAAGACTGCAGAAGGGCGTTGGCAATCATATAAGCTCCCTCGAGATCGCCCTTGTCGCCTGGGTTGACGGCGAACAGGAGGTTGGTGATGCCCAGGAGCGGGAAGAGCACGATGGTGGCCTTGATGGCTTTCCTGCGGTTGGCCAGAGAGAAGCGGAAGAATTATATGATGTCTGCCGGTCTGGATGAGAGAGAAGTGCAGCCGCCGGGTCAGGGACGCTTGTCAATGAAATGGCATTTTGGAACATGACAATAATGATAAGGATAATAATAATAATGTTAATAGTAATGACGATAATGATAATAGGAATGACGATAATGATAATAGGAATGACGATAATGATAATAGGAATGACGATAATGATAATAGGAATGACGATAATGATAATAGGAATGACGATAATGATAATAGGAATGACGATAATGATTATAGGAATGACGATAATGATAATAGGAATGACGATAATGATAATAGTAATAAGAATGATAATGATAATGACGACAATGGTGATAATAATAACAATAACGATAATGGTAACGTTATTGTTAAAAATAGTGGTGGAGGTGATGAGGATTATGGTGATGATGATGATGATGATAACAGAATTATTAATAAAATAATAACCAACAGTATTAATGTTGGTAATAATATAAAGAATGATAAAAGTGCTTTTAACAATAACAGTGATAAAATATTAATTGTCGTTGTAATTACGGCATCAACAATAGCAATAATGATAATAACAATAATAACAATACAATAATAATGACAGTGGTAATGATACTAGCAATAAAAATTAAAATAGTAATGATATAAGTGGGAGTAATAATAATAGTGATAACTATATTAATAGAGGTAACAATATCAAGAGCAATACTGTTAATATTAATAATAATGAAACTGATAAGGATAATAATATTAATATCCTGTTATAATATATATATAATATATATATATATATATATATATATATATATATATATATATATATATATATATATATATATATATATATATATATATATATATTATATATATATATATATAATATATATATATAAAATATATATATATATATATATATATATATTATATATATGTGTGTGTGTGTGTGTGTGTGTGTGTGTGTGTGTGTGTGTGTGTGTGTGTGTGTGTGTGTGTGTGTGTGTGTGTGTATGTATGTATATATATATATATATATATATATATATATATATATATATATATAATATATATATTATGTATGTATGTATGTATGTATGTATGTATGTATGTATGTATGTATGTATATGACAGTAATAAATTAATAAAAAGGGAGAATGAAGATGGTAATTATGATGATGATAATAATAACAGCAATACTGATAATCATAATAACAATAATGATGAGGATGGTAATAATACTGGTAATAATGATAATGATAATAATGATGATAATGATAATTATAATGATAATAATACTAATGATAATAATAAAATTTACGACATCAACAATAACATTGCTAATGAGGGTGATGATAATAACAATAATAACAATACTACTAATAATAATGCCACTGCTGCTGTCATTGATAATGGAAATGAAAGAAAAAATCGTATCATTATTATTACCACTAGTAAAGATAATAATAAAAAATGGTGCTCTTGTGTTATCATTATCATCATTATTATCCTTGCTGTTAACATTATCACTATTATCATTCTCATCTTTATTATCATTCTCCCCAATTTACGTTGGGAATGATGATGATGATGATAGCGATTACGATAACGACCATGGTGATGGTGGTTGTGGTGATGATGACGATGATGATGATGATGATGATGATGATGGTGATGATGATGATGATGATGATGATGATGATGATGATGATGATGATGATGATGATGATGATGATGATGATGATGATGATGATGATCATGGTCATGGTCATGGGTCATGGTCATGGTCGTGGTCATGGTCATGGTCATGGTCATGGTGGTGGTGGTAATAATGATAATGATAATCAAAATGATAATGATAACGATGATGATTTTTTTTTATTCAATAATACAAATAACATGTTTTATTCATATTATCATCATCTTATTACTGCTATTGAAGTTTTTCCTCCCATGGCCACTACCCTCTGTCTCATTTTAAAATCTATACCTCTTTATCCGATGACCCATCATCCCTGTATCCGTATCACTAACACCTATATTCATCGCAGACCAAGCTATCTAACTGTACTTCCTTTTCTCGTCCGGCAACTGCACGCTTCGGCCCCAAAGGTATGTCTGCTCAGGATCTAAACATTCCTTGCCTTATTTTCCCCTTAGTTTCGCCAGCGGACACCCATGGGATAGTTTCAAGGACGCAAGTTGCCGGCAATGGTAATAATTTAATTTAATCTCGTTGTTGTTGGGTTCTTGGGTAATTGTTTGGACTTTGTAGGGGAGAGAGAGAGAGAGAGAGAGAGAGAGAGAGAGAGAGAGAGAGAGAGAGAGAGAGAGAGAGAGAGAGAGAGAGAGAGAGAGAGAGAGAGAATTACAATATTACAGTAATAGAAGCAGTCGAAGAAGGAGCAGCAGTGGTAGTAATGATAGTAGTAACAACGTCTCCAAATTGGATTTCAGTGCGTTTTATTCATTAATGGAATTATCATCAAAATCATCATAATTAATAGAATTACTGCTAAAATCATTAAAAATCCATTTAGAAGCGAACAATGGGGAACACTTTCAATGCTACGAGATTTGCTTAGGATTCTATAACAGGAACCCCCAAACATCACCGCTCAAAGTGCCCTGAAACCATACTTTAAGCTTCATATATATTATCGCTCTTCCTTAGGGTATCCCTTCTTTACCATCATGAAATCCAGTCCTTACCTAACATTTAATATCGGTCTGAAACTCGATGGATATTCCATACTCATCAACGTTTTCTTGGAAAATAAAAGGAATAAAAATAGTCGACAATAATAGAGATTCCTCCTCGTTAATTCCTCTGCTGATGGTTTTATTTCCTTTCGGTATTTTATGCTAAATTCATTATATCACGTCTAAAGCGCTTATTCAAATTCTGCATATAATATTAATTCATTCTCTTATTTCACTTTGTAACGTAAAAGAAATGCAAGAGTGCATTTTTTCACAGTATATTCGTAGATCCTCAATGAGCTGTACTCCCTTGAACCTATGTACATATATATCGTTTAGACCGCAAATTTGACAAGTTCATGTTTAGTTTTCACTATTTTAAATGTGACTATTTTATCTATTCCATATCGCATATGCATTGTCATCAATATATTTGTACTTAGCTTCACAATGTGCGGTAATATCATGGGGAAATTAATATCCTAATTTCAATATAATTTTTCATATAAGGCGTCAATATCAGTTTCGGTAGTTAATATTTTTAACGAAAACTACTCCGTTTTATTAACATGTTTCTCACATCTACATGAAAATAACTCTATGAAAATTAATTTAACATGCTGATACCTAATTACTTCTCGTACTTGACTCGATATCACTCGACGCGACCTCATTACTTATCAGGCATTAGCCTCATTTTCAAGAGAATTTAACAAATATGATATGAATATCACTATATCTATTTTCCATATACTTTCCATAAGTTCGTTTTCATTATTTTGGTGGCATATTGGATAGGATGCTTAAAACTCTCACAAGGTACCAAACAATGGACTGCGCATTATTTGACATCATTTTATCTACTTCTGTGGCATAATTACCAGCGCACATTCACCCCCCCCCCCCCTGTGACGTCCGTAAAATGATTACTCCCTTTCAACTTTCTGTGCAATATTGCCTCGACCCTCGCCTATATTGGCCGTACTTATCACGTCCTTTCCCGGTTGAGACGAGACTCGGTTCTGCAATAAAGGGACCCCAAGCAAGGTCCTTTATCCTAATTTTATTTATCCTGACCTTGGCCAAAGCGACTTTGCCTTCACTGATTTCCATTCGGAGGACGAGATCAATCAGTAGAACATTTTCCCTCAGGAGCAAACTGTAATGATCTGAATTATTACATTGAAACGAATATTGTGGAAACTCTGATTACCCATTGCCCATTTTTATCATACATCGTTGCGTGACTCCAAGTAGACTCTATATCATTATCGTGTGCACTTCACATGCCTCGTTCGCGACTCCTACAACAAATTGCGGTAGTCTTGCTTGTCTTTGTTTATACTGCCTAGAGTTATTTTACCTCTGTATATACTGGATGTGATAGTTAAATTGTATCTATGCGATGCATGAAACCGAGCAACGAGGATTCTGTTAAATCTGTTCATTACTTTTTGGCGAATTACATCTCTTTATTACATGTTTTTTATTGCATGACTTTAATTCTATTCTGCAATTCTATAAAACTAATTTTGATCATTAAATAATTAGCAATTTTTATAAATACAATACTAATGCATACTCATGGCAGTTTTTTTTAGCATGATAATTTTATATTTATATCGCTATCATTAATTCATACAAATGCATATTAATGAATATATAAACATTCACTGTAAGCCTCCGCTCTCTGTCACCTTGCTGGAGAGCGATATGAGTGTTTCATATACACAAGGCGTTAGCTTCACGTGTATAGTAATTTAATTTCAAGAAGGAGTTGGATGCAGAAAGGAGTTATGCAACCATAAAATCAATACACGTAGAACAATCGATAGATTGCTGGATGCTTCCACCATGAGTGTTCGTAATGCTTTATCACATGCATAGTGTAAATATTCAACTTAGTGTATTTCAGTATTTATGTTTAGGTATAACTGCCCTTTCTGTTCCTTGTCATTT
>NW_020869401.1:180052-182552 GCF_003789085.1 Penaeus vannamei | reverse complement strand
TTCTCTATCTCTCTCTCTATCTATCTCTTTCTCTCGCATTCTCTCTATCTTTCTTTCTCATTCTCTCTTTCTCTCTCATTCTCTCTCTCTCTCTCTCTCTCTCTCTCTCTTCTCTCTCTCTCTCTCTCTCTCTCTCTCTCTCTCTCTCTCTCTCTCTCTCTCTCTCTCTCTCTCTCTTCTCTCTCTCCTCCTCCTCCCTTCCTCCCTCCCTCCCTCCCTCCCTCCCTCCCTCCTCCTCCCTCTCTCTCCCTCCCCCCTCTCTCTCTCTCTCTCTCTCTCTCCCTCTCCTCTCTCTCCCTCCTCCTCCCTCCCTCTCTCTCTCTCTCTTCTCTCTCTCTCTCTCTCTCTCTCTCTCTCTCTCTCTCTCTCTCTCTCTCTCTTCTCTCACTCACTCACTCACTCACTCACTCACTCACTCACTCACTCACTCACTCTCACTCTCTCTCTCCTCTCTCTCTCTCTCTCTTCTCTCTCTCTCTCTCTCTCTCTCTCTCTCTCTCTCTCTCTCTCTCTCTCTCTCTCTCTCTCTCTCTCTCTCTCTCTCTCTCTCCTCTCTCTCTCTTCTATTAGAGGAATAGTCTCATCATAACTATGATATCATATACGTTGATACGTTGAATTACAAATATCAGCGTCCGACACAAAACAGGAACAGCACTCGTTAACACCTTCTAATACCTCGTTGCGACCACCAAAAAGTTTTCATTCCCAGAAGTGGCTTTGCTCAGCCGGAGGAAACTGTCCAATTTGGCGAGAGGAAAATGAGGGGGGACATTGACATTCTGAATTGCTGAAACTCGAAAAAAAAATCTGCTTAGTGTAATTGGGGGCTTCGAGTCGGGTCCTCTGGAACACGGGTCCTCGACTTATCTTGTTTTGTCTCGAAACTTTTTGTCTCGAAAATTGTTTGGTCTTAGTGTCTTGGGCGACTTATCGAGTGTGGTTTTGTCACGGACTCGTCCTTGTTTTGGTCTCGATTGGTCTTCTTGTTTTGTCACTCGATTTGTTCTTGTTTTTCTCGAACTGTTTGTCTCGGACCTCGTCTTGTTTTTTGTCTTCGGGATTTTGTCTCAGACTCGTCTTGTTTGTCTCGACTGGTTGTTGTTTTATTCTCGATTCGTCTTGTTTGTTTCGACTGTTTCTCTCGACTTGTCTTGTTTTGTCTTCGACTCGTCTTGTTTTGTGTCTAGTTATGCTTGTCTTGTTTTGTCTCGACTTGTCTTTGTTTTGTCTGACATCTGTCTTGTTTTGTCTCGATTTGTTTGTCTCCGACTTTTGTCTCGACTCGTCTTTGTTTTGTCTCCACACTTGTTTTGTCTTTTTGTCTCGACTCGTCTTGTTTTGTCTCGACTGGTGTTGTTTTATCTCGATTCGTCTTGTTTTGTTTCGACTCGTCTTCTTTGTCTCGACTGTCTCGACTCTCTTGTCTCGATGTCTTGTTTTGTTCTCGTTTGTTCGACTTGTCTTGTTCTTTTGCTCGACTTTGTCTCGAAACTTGTCCTTGCTTTCGTCCTCGGACTTGTCTTGGGTTTCGTCCCTCGACTTGTTTGTTTTGTTCGACTTGTCTTTGTTTTGGTCTTGTTTTGTCTCGACTTTTCTTCTTTTATCTCGTCTCGACTCGTCTTGTTTTGTTTCGACTTGTCTTGTTTTGTCTCGACTTTTTGTCTCGACTTTGTCTTATATTGCCTTTCTTTTGTTCTCGATTCGTCTTGTTTTGTCTCGACTTGTCTTGTTTTCTTGTTTGCTCGACTTGTCTTGTTTTGTCTCGACTTGCCTTCTTTGTCTCGCTTTTGTCTCGACTTGTCTTGTTTGTTCGACTTGTTGTCTTGTTTTGTCGACTTGTCTTGTTTTGTCTCGACTTTACTCGACTTGTCTCTGTTTTGTCTCGATTGTCTTCGTCTCGACTTGTCTTCTTGTTTTGGTCTCGACTTGTCTTTTTTGTCTCGACTTGACTGTCTCGACTTCTTTGTTTGTCTCGACTTGCTTCTTTTTATCTCGACTTGTCTTGCCTTGTCTCGACTTGCCTTCTTTTGTTTCTCGACTTGTCTTGTTTTGTCTCGACTTGTCTTGTTTGTCTCGACTTGTCTCTTCTTGTTTTTGTCTCGATTGTCTTCTTTTACCTGACTCTGTCTTTGTCTTGAATCTTTAGTTGTCTCGTACTTGATTGCCTTCTTGTTGTTTCGACTTGTCTTGTTTTGTCTCGACTTGTCTCACTGTTGCCGCTTGTTTTTTTTGTCCTCGACTTGCTTCTTTTGTTTTGTTGTTTGTCTCGACTTGCCTTCTTTATCTCGACTTTCTTGTTTTGTCTCGATTGCCTCTTTCGACTTGTTTTGTCTTTATCTCGACTCTCTGTTTTGTCTCGACTTGCCTTCTTTTTTGTTTTGTCGACTTGTCTTGTTTTGTCTCGACTTGCCTTCTTTTATTCTCGACTTCTTCTCTTGGTTGTTTTGTCTCGACTTGCTTCTTTTATTATCGACTTTTCTTGTTTTGTCTCACTTCT
>NW_020869401.1:173264-176027 GCF_003789085.1 Penaeus vannamei | reverse complement strand
TTCGTCTCGACTTGTCCTTGTTTCGTCCTCGACTTGTCCTGTTTTGTCTCACTTGTCTTGTTTTGTCTCGAACTTTCTTGTTTTCTCGAACTTGTCTTCTTTTACCTCGATTAGTTAATGTTCTCGACTTGTCTTGTTTTGTCTCGACTTGTCTTGTTTTTGTCTCGACTTGTTCTTGTTGTCTGTTCTTGTCTCGACTTGTTTGTTTTGTCTCGACTGTCTTGTTCTCGACTCGTTGTCTGTCTTCTTTTACTCGACTTGTCTTGTTTTTGTCGACTTGTCTTGTTGTCTCGACTTGTTCTTGTCGACTTGTTCTTGTTTTGTCTCGACTTGCCTTCTTGTTTGTCGACTTGTCTTGTTTTTTGTCTCGACTTGACTTGTCCTTTGTCTCGCTTGCCTTTTCGACTTGTCTTGTTTTGTTCGCGACTTGCCTTCTTTTTTTTTCGACTTTGTCTTGTTTTGTCTCGACTTTTGCCTTCTTTTTCTTCGACTTGTTCTTCTTGTCTCGACTTGTCTTTGTTTTGTCTCGACTTGCCTTCTTTTGTTCTCTTGACTTGTCTCTAGTTTTGTCTCGACTTTTCTTGTTTGTCCGACTTCTTTTGTCTCGACTCGACTTGTCTCGACTTGTCTTGTTTTGTCTCGACTTGCCTTCTTTTATCTCGACTTGTCTTGTTTTGTCTCGACTTGTCTTTTTTTGTCTCGACTTGTCTTGTTTTGTCTCGACTGTGTCTCGACTTCTTTTACTTGCCTTCTTTTACTCGGACTTCTCTTGTTTGTCTTCGACTTGTCTTGTTTTGTCTCGACTTGCCTTCTTTTATCTCACTGGTCTTGTTTTGTCTCTCCTGTTTTGTACTCGACTTGTCTGTTTTGTCTTTTTTCTTTTGTCTCGACTTGTCTTGTTTTGTCTCGACTTGCCTTCTTTACTTTTGCATCGACTTGTCTTGTTTTGTCTCGACTTGCCTTCTTTTGTTTCGACTTGTCTTGTTTTGTCTCGACTTGCCTTGGACTTGTCTTGTTTTGTCTCGACTCTCTCGACTTGTCTTGTTTGTCTCGACTTGCCTTTTTTGTCTCGACTTGTCTTTTTGTCTCGACTTGCCTTTTTTGTCTCGACTTTTGTCTTGTCTCGACTTGTCTTGTTTTGTCTCGACTTGCCTTGCTTTTGTCTCGACTTGCCTTCTTTTGTCCTCGACTTGTTCCTTTTTGTCTCGACTTGCTTTGTCTTGTTTTGTCTCGACTTGTCTTGTTTTGTCTCGACTTGCCTTTTCTCGACTTTTGTTCTTTTGTCTCGACTTGTCTTGTTTGTCTCGACTTGCTCGTCTCGACTTCTTTGTTTTGTCCGCACTTGCCTTCTTTTGTCTCGACTTGGTTTTGTCTCGACTTGCCTTCTTTGTCTTGTCTTGTTTTTGTCTCGACTTGCCTTCTTTTGTCGAACTTGTCTTGTTTTGTCTCGACTTGCCTTCTTTGACTTGCTTGTTCTTTGTCTTGTTTTCTCGACTTGCCTTCTTTTTTGTCTCGTCTCGACTTGTTCTTTTTGTCTCGACTTGTTTGTCTTGTTTTGTCTCGACTTGCCTTGTTTTGTCTCGACTTGTCTTGTTTTGTCTCGACTTGCCTTGTTTTGTCTCGACTTGCCTTGTTTTGTTCGACTTGTCTTGTTTTGTCTCGACTTGTCTTGTTTTGTCTCGACTTGTCTTGTTTTGTCGACTTGCCTTGTTTTCTTCTTGACTTGCCTTGTCTCGACTTGCTTGTTTTTGTCTCGATTGTCTTGTTTGTCTCGACTTGCTTCTTTTATCTCGACTTGTCTTGTTGTCTCGACTTGCCTTCTTTTGTTCGACTTGTCTTGTTTTGTCTCGACTTTTGTTTCGACTTGTCTTGTTTTGTCTCGACTTGCCTTCTTTTGTCTCGACTTGTCTTGTTTTGTCTCGACTTGTCTTCTTTTGTCTCGACTTGTCTCTTTGTCTTTTGTCTCGACTTGTCTTGTTTGGTCTCGACTTGTCTTGTTTTGTCTCGACTTGTCTTCTTTTGTCTCGACTTGTCCTTGTTTTGTTCGACTTGTCTTCTTTTGTCTCGACTTGCCTTGTCTCGACTGTTTTCTTTTGTCTCGACTCGTCTTGTTTTGTCTCGACTTGTTTTCTTTTGTCTCGACTTGTCTTTTTTTGTCTCGACTTGCTCTTGTTTGTCTCGACTTGTCTTGTTTTGTCTCGACTTGCCTTGTTTTGTCTCGACTTGTCTCGACTTTTGTTCTCGTCTCGACTTGTCTCTCTTTTGTCTCGACTTCGAATTGTTCGACTCTCTTGTTTTGTCTCGACTTGTCTTTTTTTGTCTCGACTTGCCTTCTTTTGTCTCGACTTGTCTTGTTTTGTCTCGACTTGTCTTGTTTTGTCTCGATTTGTCTTGTTTTGTCTCGACTTGCCTTCTTGACTTGTCTGTTTTGTCTCGACTTGTCTTTACTTCTGTCTCGACTTGTTCTTTTGTTCGACTTGTCTCTCGATCTCGACTTGTCTTGTTTTTTGTCTCGACTTGCCTTTTTTCTCGACTTGTCTTGTTTTGTCTCGACTTTGTTCTTGTTTGTTTTCGACTTGTCTTGTTTTGTCTCGACTTGCCTTCTTTTGTCTCGACTTGTCTTGTTTTGTCTCGACTTGTTTGTCTCGACTTGTCTTGTGTCTCGACTTGACTTGCCTTCTTTTCCTCGACTTGTTCTTGTTTTTGTCTCGACTTGTTTTTGTCTCGACTTGTTTTTTGTTCTCGACTTGTTTCTTTGTCTCG
>NW_020869401.1:143264-153264 GCF_003789085.1 Penaeus vannamei | reverse complement strand
TCCTCTTCTCTTTTCTCCTCTTCTCCCCTCTTCTCTTTTCTCCTCTCCTCTCCTCTCCTCCCCTCTTCTCTCGTTTCCTCTCCTCTCTTCTCTCCTCTCCTTCCCTCTCCTCAGCAAGAGGCAAGAGTCCCGGACATGGCATTGCCGCACTCCTCCTCTCCTCTCCTCTCCCCTCCCCTCCTCTCCTCTCCTTTTCTCTCCTCTTTCTCTCCTTTCTCCTCCTCTCCTCTCCTCTCCTCTTTCCTTTCCTTTCTGCTACTCCCCCAATAGTAGCAGTAATAGCAATAGCAGTAGTACTATTGCTATTACTACTACTATTGCTATTACTACTACTATTGCTATTACTATTACTACTACTATTGCTACTACTAATACTAATACTATTCCTATTATTACTACTATTGCTAATACTACTATTACTAATACTATTAATATTACTACTACTATGATTATTAATACTACTGTTGTTGCTGCACTACTACTACTATACTACTACTTTTGCTAATACTACTACTATACTACTATTATTATTACTGTTACTACTGCTCCTGCTGCTGCTCCTGTTGCTGCACTACTACTTCTACTAATACTAATACTACTATACTACTATTACTACTTCTACTACTACTATTACAACTAATGAAATAATTCTGAGATTTTAAAGTTATAACTATAGTTTATTCTCAGCGTTTAGAGAAGAAATGGCTAAGCTGTTGAAAATAGCTGATTGAAATATCTTACTAAGGCACGCACTAAGAAATAAAAAAACAACCTGTTCTGGCAACAAAAGTAATTGGGGGTTCTCACTGTTTCTGGCAACAACAATAGTAACACTTCCAGTACCCATTGTTATCAGGAAAGCACTGCTACTTCCAGTATGTTGTAAAATAATTATCTGCTTTTTGTAGCCTTGTCATAAGAGATTGAGTACACGAGGGAAATTGGTTTCTATTTTTAATGATGTCCATGTTCTTGTATTTGCTGTTTAGTAATGTATATTGTGTTTAAGCTGTTGGCTCGTATATAACAAAGGCAGGCAGAATGTCGTCGGAGTATCTTTAAGAAATGATATTTATTATTTCCGCCAGGGACGTTATGGTTTTGTTAGCGTTGGTTAGTTAGTTTGTTCGTTGGCTAGCAGGATAACTCAGAAAGTTATGAATAGATTTTTATCTTTTCTTCCTTTATCATTTATATATTTTTTTTCTTTTCTTTCTTCCTTTCTTTCTCTCTTTTTTTTTCTTTTTTTGCCAGAGGTGTGTCTGAACCAAACCTGGATGCCATTCAATTTTGGTGGTGATCCGGAACTTGCGCAGGAAAAAAATGTAAAAGTTATGAACAGGGTTTTATTTTTATTTTATTTTTTTTTTTACCAGAGGTGTGTCTTATCCCGACCCAGAAGCCAGTAATTTTTGGTGGTGATCCGGATCATGATCCATTATTTCTTAAAAGATTCATTAGCATTGCGAGAGAGAAAAACACGCACGTCACCGGTGTACTTGAGAAAGAGGCGATTTTTATGTAATTCTTCGTGTGAATATTGTATCACATCAGTGACCCTATTGCCTTGGCGGAGGTATGCGCTCTCTGTTTCTACTTGAACATGTAATGGCAAGAGTGCTGTTGGACTGTTATTGATTCTGCGTATATACTAGCATATATAAATGCAAGTAACGGTTTACTTTATAGTTTCACCAACCTAACGGAAATCTATTTAATTCAGTAGCAGAGGCTCATAGTTCATGATGATAAAGTATATTTCATGATTCTGGGACATTTCACTGTCGCAGATCGTGGTGGAAACGAATGTTACGCTCAAACCCAATGCCTATCAAATGAGGCTACCAATATTTTTGTTGTAGAAAGGCACGTTCATGATGGCTACAGTTCGTAATTGCGATAATGTACTGGCTGTTGTCATGCCAAATTGTTGATAGTCATAAGTAGTCATGAAAGATTATGGTGCCTTTAACAGAAATGAGTCTGGTCAAGTTCATCGGAATTTTGCAGAGAACCCCGTTGTTACGCCTTCAAACAGCCGGGAGTGGATCCGTGAGTGGAGTTCGCCGTGATTCCTGGATGTTGATGTGAAAGGATTCCCTAATAGGACGTAAAAATAGGACGTAAAACGTGAGGGAACCTGGTTACCTAATTCCATCACAAGTACTCGGCCTCTTATACCCTTCCGTCTTTTGTATATGTTTTTAAGTGCAAATACTTCGCGAAGGTAATCTAATATACCGAGCATTCGCATTGCCGAAATATGCAGTTTGTAAATATAATTGTCTTTTTCTTCATTGTAACACAGACAAAAGTATTGTGTTTATGCAAGTGTAAATACCGGCTTCTTGTGTAACACAAACGAACACGCGTACTCACACACACACACACACACACACACACACACACACACACACACACACACACACACACACACACACACATATATATATATATATATATATATATATATATATATATATATATATATATATATATATATATATATATATACACACACACACACAAATACACATATATATACAGACACACTCACACACTATAAGAGGTTATGAATGTCCTGTATGGATGACACTGGTGGGCAGTAGTGATACACCGGTGTGGCTGTCCTCTTTATTGGTTCGAGCAACACACACGGAAATAAACACAATACGACTCTTGGTGCTGGCGGAGCCGGGGCCAGCGAGCCCAAGCAAGGGCGCGGCCTCGTGGAGCGGTGTTCGCCCGGTCAGCTGGCGAATAAGAGCGAGTGAGCGAGACCCACACCACGCGATACCCAACCCCCACAGCCAGATCTCGGCCCACAGGACGAGCCAGAGACTGAACTCTTCACCACACCACAGAGAAAACTCACACTCACGCCAACACCCACGCCAACACCCCACGCCAACACCTTCGCCAACACAATCACCTGTACGACCACTCACCACCAAAACATACACCTTGGGTCAAGGCCGGGTCAGCTTTTATATCCTTGACCGGAGGGATGCTTCGCCCCCGCCATCGCCCCACCATCGCCACCCGGACACACACCACGTGTTAGCTCGCCCCACGGGGGAGCTGTCACGTGGCATATGAGCTTGCATGCTACATTATGTTATGCAGTATGCTACACACACACACACACACACACACACACACACACACACACACACACACACACACACACACACACACACACACACACACACACACACACATTATAAACATACGCACACACGGCACACACGGTGCAGTGGTATGGAGTCCACACTAAAAAAAGGATAAAGACAAACTGGAGAGAGTTCAAAGGGTGGCCACAAGATGGGCACCTACTTTAAAGGCTTAAGCAGGGAAAGTTCTTGCCTGAAATCTCACGACTTCTTCCTAACTCATGAATCTTTCTTGCTTTCTCAAGCGACCCCGTAGATGGCTAAACTTTCGCTTGCTAAGTCAAGCGGTGTACCGTCACCATGGCAACAGCGTCGGTTGCGTACCGTACTGGTCACAAGCCTTCGAATGCGGGCGCTGGCCAAGAACTCAGCTCAATATTTTATTAGAGGAATTATTTGTTACGGTTTCTGTTTATGTAATTTCCATACCATTTTATTTAAATTAGTTCAATTAACTTAAAATGGAAGATAATGGAGATTATGGGAATGAAAAAAAGTTTTTTTTTTTATAAATCATAAATCATCATAATACAAACAATTTATCGTTTACTTTAAAACTCCTTGTCTCTTTAAATCAAGAATATGCCTACTATTCAATGAAATAGAGAATATTTCATGTGGAAAAGTTTTTAAAACTTTAGCAACATCCTTCTGTTGATATCATATTCAGTGCCTATTATTTTCAACCTAATAAAATTGTATATATGGATATGGGTAGGCCTATAATTTATTAATTCAGTGATGTTCATTTGTTTTGATAGCGCGTCAGCGTGTAAGGGCTGCCAATCAGAAGTGTGTCACTGTTTTACAGACACTGTATATGCATACAGGAGAAAATATTATGTTTTGTAAAGATTCTAGGGTAGATATATTCAAAACGTTTAGTATGGAAGATACCTGAGTTTAAGCGTGGATTTTTTTAGGCTTGACATTTAATAGAGCCGTTCGTGCGGATTAGCTACACTGATCAGGCTCTAGCAATCGTTTTACGTAACGACCGGTGCAGCCCATGGACTCAGAGCAAGAATTCTTGACCAAGCGCTCCCCTGCTTAAAAGGCCTATAGACTACAGAAATTAGGACTTACTACCTTGGAAGAAACAAGGATATGGGGGCACCTGTTCAACTGTATTACAAGAAGAGTGAAGATAGATAAAGATGACTTTTTGATCCTGAACAAAAGGACGAGAGGACACAACAAGAAGCTGAAAGTAAAAAGAGGTAATAAAGATGTCAAAAAATTAGTTTCCCAAACAAAGCTATTGAAGCATGGAAAAATTTTCCCAAAAATGCAGTGTGCTAAAAATGTGCATCAATTTAAAAAGTTATACGGCAATTTAAATATAGTAGACGGGACCAGCCGATCTTAGCGCTTCTCCCGTATTGAAACACATAGGTAAGAACAAACCTAAATACATACAAATACACATACACACACAATCACACACACAGACCAATCCTAGAAACCAGTGACTAGACCCCCCCCCCCCTCCCTTTTATAACCCTTTTCTTGCGTCATACTTAGATCAGGCCGTAACGACAAGATCGTACAGTTGCAAAGTTCTTACATAAATGTTTTTTGTACACTAAATGATTACATTGCCTATAAAAGTTCTTGGTAAATGTTTATAGTTTCCATAATATATAGACACACACACATTGTAGTTTATGAGTCTGAGGTTTTCATAACTCTACAGCTTGTACATCTGCCTTGCGTCTCTGTCCACCTGTGGCAATGGTTCTTGAATGTCTTTCAATTGTAGGTCCATTTTTCAGGAACTAATGCACCAAAACCTCCTATTCTTTCTTTTTCATCCCATATATTTTGTACGGTTGCAGTTAAAAAGCTCCCGAGGCTGTTCTTTTTCTTTTGAAGATCAACAATGTAACTGATACAGCCTTACTGTATAATGGACGGACTGCCAAAGCGGCTCTGGCGCTCCTTTGTGAAAGCAGTATCCATTCTTCAGAAAACGTACAAAGTAGTCACAGGTATTATATTAAATAATTTTGTCTATGCATATGATTTCTCTCTCTCTCTCTCTCTCTCTCTCTTCTCTCTTCTCTCTCTCTCTATCTCTCTCTCTCTCTCTCTCTCTCTCTCTCTCTCTCTCTCTCTCTCTCTCTCTCTCATGTATATATATTTATATATATACAGGGTTGACATCCAAAAATCCGACCATCGATAATCCAGTTCCTTCAGATTTCCGACATCGATTTCAAAGTGCATTTTCAAATATACCGCTTTTGTGCGCTCTTTTTTTCTGGAGTAGCCTTTGGTGTTTTGATGATGCTGTACTTCAGAATCAGCCATTGGGTCTTGTCTGCAAGTGCTACCAGGTATTCCTGCACATTCCTTCTCATCTTATCATTTCTTTCCTACTGCATAGCCCAATGGTGAAGAAAAGATGTGGTGTAAAACGTTGCCAACGATATGGTCAAGCCAGATGTTTCCCCTTTGCACCTAGGCCCTAACAGCTGCCTTCCTTCCTCGCATCGCACCTTGCTTGCCCAGTACTTTCTCCCCTTCGAGCATTTCCGGTGAACTCACCCCCTTTGTCACGGCCGGAAGAATTGACACCCCAGAATACAGAAGCAGGCACTTGCCTTGGATAGGAGTCGCTGGATAGAAGGACGTCTCGTCGGCAGACCAAGAGAGAACCGGCCAGACAGGAGAATAGGAGCAGACGCAGAACAGGGCGGCTCACCATCCGCCCTCAGCACCCGGGGCTAGGGGTCTCTCGTGGGGTCACACCTTTCCTCTCCCAGTTAACCAGCAAGCCAAGACCCCATTTAATTTCACCAATTCCAAGCTCCCAACTCCTCACATCTGGTGGCTTAGTGGTGGAAGGACCTTGCTTAATGCCAGCCATTGCTACCAAGACCTCTCCTGATCCACACCTACCCACACCATGTCTGCCACACTACTTCGTGCTGACCATTCACGCCTGTGCTACCCTCCACCCGAAGTCGCTGACGATGTATTCTCGCACTCTACGACGCCACTCTCGCCAACCCGACCCACCTACCTCGCCAAGTCTTCGCGAACCCTCGTCAGCACAGCCATGATGTCACACTTCTACCCTGCATCACCAATACTTCCTCACTACTATTAAAAGTGTACCTTTTTAGTGCCAGATTAACTATTGCCCTCCCTAAACCCACCCACACCTTACATATAAGTTGCCTTTTCTTAACGAACAGTTCAGTTCAGTTAAATTTGCGGTCATGTTTCGCCCGGGCCTTTTCTCTGGAGTGGCCCGGCCTGTGTTAACTATTTCTAGTTAACTGAAGTGATTTTTTTTTTTTTTTTTTTTTTTTTTTTAACTGGTGGCTGAATTGCGAGCAAGCGATCCAGCTGCCACGGAGTAAGCATGTTTCAGACCCGTTTTACAAGCCCGGCGGCTGTGATGGGTGGTCCCTGTCTTAGAAATTGTGTGTTCACAATTCTGCAAGTAATGTAACAGGGTGGTGTTAGACTCGCCCCAATGTTTGCATAACCTGGCAGTCTCATTGTCAATAATTTGCCAAGCGCATTGGTAACCTAGTCTTAGTCCTGAAGCATCTGAGTACCACTTAGCAGCGAGCGAGTTTGTGATATTTTTTCTATGTGCTCCCCGGAGGACCGCACATGCTGTGGTTTTGGTTCTTTGGCTTAATCCCCTTCGGCTAGGTTTAAGGATCATGGAGGATGGGGGCATACCCCTGCCCTTTTCAGCTAGTTTGTCAGCAAGCTCGGTCCCGTGAATGCCGATGTGGCTTGGGACCCAATTAATGATAATTCTTCTACCCTGACTGAGGATTCTTTGGGCTATGGTTAGCACTGTTGTCAGGAGGTAGATGCTGTCAAGGGGCATGCTATGCTGTAAGCTGTCAATAGTTGCTCTAGAATCTGTTTGAATGACAACGTGTCCTGCCGTTAGGGACGCGTGTGTCAGGGCTTCCATGATCGCAACCGTTTCAGCTTGGAGCGTTGAGATCCTAATGGATGCTGTGGTATCCCTTGTTGCGAAGCCAGCGCCTACAGTATGGTATATCGGATCCACGGATCCGTCCGTATAGCATGTTATGCTACCCGGAGGAGTTATTTAATCAATGACCCTTTGTGGTTGTGCCTTTAGACTAGGCATGGAATATTAATCTTTTCTCATTGCAAGATTTAGAATTGAGAATTCGATCATTTCGTTTGCTCACGGCGGGGGTTCTGAGGGGAGTCCATGCCCTTGGCAAGCAATGGTTCTTTAAGCTGAAAGCGTATCAATACTCTGGCTGTATGTGTGAGCCAAGAGTTGTCCGCAAACAACTGGTAGTCTTGTTGTAGGCGTCTGAGTACTCTTTGTCTTAGATATGAGTTTCTGGGTGCCTGCAGGACCTTGGAAAGGAACTATGCTGTCATTTGATCAATTCTGGTGTCCATGGACGGCAAATCAGCTTCCATGAGGAGGTTGATGACCTTTGTCTACTTGGGCGCACCTAGAATGATCCTGGCTGCTTCGTTTTGTATTGTTTCCAGTTTTTCTTTTAATGTTGTGCTGGAAGCAATGAGGGCGACAGATGCATAGTCAATAATAGGACGGACAGCATGTACATAGAATGATCTTAGTACTTTGTGTCCTGCTCCTATGTGTCTCCCTGTCATGACTTTCATGACTGACAGTCTTTCCTTGGTTCTGTCAAGCAGGTATTGGATCTCCTTTTTGAAAGTGAGTGTGTGTCCTATTCATACACCAAGGTATAGGTAGTCCTTAACCCAATCCAGATCCATACCCTGCACAGTGAGTTTTTTGTGTCTGACATTGGTTCTCAGAGCCATTGCTTTGGATTTTGCTGCCGATATTTTTAGACGCGTCCTACAACACTCTTCAGACACCAGGTTCAGACAACGCTGAGCTCTAGTAAGGCAGTGATTGCCAGAGGCTATGATTGCCAAGTCATCAGCATAAGAGATGATCTTGCATCCCTCTGGCAGGTGAATGTCGAGTATGTTGGACATGAGTGTATTGTCCAACATACAACATAACGAACATACAACTACTAATTCAATATTACAAAATTTCTCACTGTTAATGATTATCTTAACTACACTTACAAACGGTCACATACTGAGATCAGACTTGTGACAACTCTTACCTCACTCCCCTCACCTCATTCCCCCGCCTTAACCATTTGTTTAATTGAGGTAATATTGTTGTTATGTTTTTCAGTCTATCGTATTATTGTTGTCGTAACATTGCAGTTTAGTATGTTTTTTTTTTTTGCAAATAACTACACCAATTTGTTCAACTATTGCAATGTTTCGGTCTTACCGCATATATTATTCATATTTATTGCTCGTGAATTTACGTTATCGTGTCTTATCTCTTTTAGATGGTATGATTATTCGTAATTACTTCGTTATTGCTTGTGTCTTCACTACATTCTTTGAATTTAAATGTGTGTTCTATTGAAACATCACTTCCTTTTCCTTGCCGCGGTAATTGTTCCCTTATTCACACATACATGTCGATGACCCATTTTACTCACCTATTTGACTGCTCTACACGGAATTCACTCAAGGATTATAAATTGTACTAAATGCCATACGTTTTATAACTGATTCAAACTCGCTTTAGTGACGCCTATCTCAACTTCGATATCTTGTCCTCAGTAATGCTGAAATTTATGCTTTTTCAGGTTCAAGGTATTGGTGAATATGTAGCATGTAACTAACTGATGGAGTCGAAATCTGTTGCAATAGGGTAATGCACTGCAGACTCCATGCTTTATAGAGGCTTACATAGTTATCATCACCGCAATCTAGTTTTAAGCCGGCTCATGGCCATAACGAATGACTACTATGAAGAAATCGCGCCCAGTCGCACATCAGATTTACTACGAAGAATCGCGCCCAGACGCCCGCTGCATGTTGTATACTCGCACTTGTGTGGAATTCATGTTGAACAGATTGCAACAGGAACGACGAAGGGAAGGGCAAGAAAACACACGAATATGCCGAAGGCCTTTTCACTATTGCCCTGACGAAGAATAGTGAAAAGGCCTTCGGCATATTCGTGTGTTTTCTTGCCCTTCCCTTCGTCGTTCCTGTTGCATACTCGCACTTACATTCACACCGCCTGAGATGCGCACGTTTCCCTGTTGTTTAGGCCAAGCTGCCTACGAATCGCGTCCGCCGCATGTAGTTACTCGCATTTACGTTCATACTGCGCCCGAGATGCCCACGTTTACTTCTTGTTTAGGCCGAGCTACCTAATGCGTCCGAAGCATAATTACTTGCCAATTTCGCTCGAAGACATGGAATTCTTGCTCACTGAATCTTTTTCTTCAATTTAATGGTACTCTATTGAACTCACTAATCCTAACAGATCCAGAGTAACTGATACCTTCTCATATGACATGCTGCCTTTCTCATAACAAATGTTCTTATTACTCTCCTTTTCTGACATCTTGGTAAGGTTTCTGACAAGTAAAGCTATCATCTTTCCCCTTTAGCCCTTTACTGGCCTGGTGCACACATTTCAGCCCGATGTGACCCTCCCTGCTACGGAATGTTGCGCCTCACTCGAAACTCCGCCACGCCACTGCCCTGGCAGCACGACGACCCGAAGGACCATGGAGCACCAGCAACCATCCGTATAAATTTATCGGGAGCTTGTGTATATATATATATGTATATATATATAATAATATATATTATATATATATATATATTATAATATATATATATATAATAGATGGGTGCGGTGTCCTAGTGGTAAGAGCGTCCGCCTTGCAATCTCTTGCCTCGACGGGGAGGGATCGAATCCCGATCGGAGAGGTTAATATATTCAT
>NW_020869401.1:140573-143164 GCF_003789085.1 Penaeus vannamei | reverse complement strand
AGATAGGAAGAGTGAAATGAGGTGCACGGCAACCCGTGGACAGAAACTAATCTGCTCAGCGAAGCGAGGTCACCAGAGGTCGAATATGACCCACAAGAAGGTCACGGAGTCGAGCGGTCAACATCCCTCGAGGCTGAGAAATGACCTTTAGTGAGCTGGTCTTCGTTCTCTTCTGTCTTCCCACCTTCTCTCTCTTTATTGCTCTCCCTCTCTTTTCACTCTTTCGTTTGCATTTTTTTCTGCGTGTTAGTGAGTTGGTGTGTTTGGTGTGTGTGTGTGTGTGCTGTCTGTGGCATGTGCCGTGTTATGTGTCGTTCTGTGCGCTGTGTGTGTTGTGTGTGTGTGCGTGTTGCGTGTCTGTGCATTTGCGTGTGCGTGTGTGTGGTGTGTTGTGTGTGTGCATGTGTGTGTGCGTTTCGTGTTGTATCTGTGTGTTTGTATGTGTGTGCGTGCCCTGTGTGTGTATAGTGTATGAGTCTGTGTGTGTACAATAATACCGAAGCCTTTTTTTCTATTTCCCGAAGCTCCCGGAGTCCGAGAATCAACCAGGAGTCGCTTTCCACGAAGCTCTTTGGTCGAAAAAGCTCTTCATCCCAAGCCACCGATATCTGTGGGCTTCCTTTTGTCTTATGGAGTACTGGGCGAATTTTTATTGATCGAAGTTTTAATTCCTTTATTGAACAATTTTTAATGCCTTTATTGAACGAATTTTTTAATGCCTTTATTGAACGAATTTTTAATACCTTTATGACTGAATTTTATTGCTTTATGAACGAATTTTAAACCCTTTATTGAAACGAATTTTGAGTCCTTTATTAACGAATTTTTAACGCCTCTATTGAATGATTTTTAATGCCTCTATGCCTTTTAATTTGAACGAATTTTTAACGCCTTTATTGAATGATTTTAATGCCTCTATTGAACGATTTTTTAACGCCTTTAATGAACGAATTTTAACGCCTTTATTGAATGATTTTTTAATACCTTTATTGAACGATTTTTTAATGCCTTTATTGAACGAATTTTTAATGCCTTTATTGAAACGAATTTTTTGAATGCCTTTATGAACGAATTTGATGCTTTATTGAACGATTTTTTAACGCCTTTTATTGAACGAATTTTAATACCTTTGTTTGAATTGATTTTTAAACGCCTTTATTTAATTATTTTTTAATGCCTTTATTGAACGAATTTTGAAAGCTTTAATAACCAATTTTTGAACCTTTATTGGACCAGATTTTTATACCTTTATTGACGAATTTAATACTTTATTAATTCCAGAAGGAATGCAATGATTTATATATATATATTATATATATATATATATATAATATATATTATATTATAGATATAATATATAATATATATATATATATATATGATATATATATATATATATATATATATATAATATATTATATATATATATATATATATATAATGCATATACGGGCAAGCATAAACAAAGAAATAAATTCATATCTGTCTCTCTATCCGATAGATATACATCCATCTATCTATCCAGCAGATATGCATGTCTAATAGATAAGTCTTTATTTCTGTGTGTATGAAAGTATAACGAACAGTCATGGGGTCAACATCTCTCTTTCTTGCGTCATTCCCTTCATTCCTCCGTCTGTCTTCCTCTCCCTCCGTCTCCCGCAGCTGCCCTTCCGCTCCTTCCATGTCCTGAGAGGAAATGCGAAAATTACGGAAAATTCGGATATACGGATATTCTGAAATACGAAATTCGGAAATACGGAAATTCGGAAAGTCGGAATTCGGAAAATACGGAAATCGGAAAAAGTCGGAAATTCGGAAATACGGAAATTCGGAAATACGGAAAAACGGAAATTCGGAAAAACGGAAAAACGGGGCCGCCAGACACAGGTAGCGCCCCAAGGGGTCTGGTATTACACGGCTGCAGGTTCGTCTCGGAAATTGCTACGTCGTGCCCCACAAGCTGGCTATCTGCTGCAAGTCAGTGAATGGTGCAACCGTATGCAACAAGTCCTTGACTGCAGGAATGTGTTATACTGGGAATATACACTTTTTGTTTTCCTTTTTTATTATATTTTATTTTTATTTATTTTATATTTTTTTCTGTTTTTCTTTTTTTTTTTTTTTTTTCTTACGTACATTCACTGAAAATGTTTCAAGATCAATTCATTTCCGAGTAATCTATCAAGTCGGGAGGCTCAAAGCCCGGCCGAGGAGTAACCCTCAGATTCCGGGCCCACACTTTCTCCTCTCTCCTGGCTTGGAAGCGAGACATGAGACGACAGTGACTAGCAAGTGACACAGCAACGACCACACAGATAATTTAATATTTATCTTCAAGCCCCGTGTTGTGTCAGATTTCAAAACAAAATGTCAATTTTACATGCAATTTCAGCAATATTGGCTGTTGGAATACCTCTCAACTTGTTTATCTTCTCAAAATTGATTAAATCTCTGTCACTTGAAACTGCCCAACATCATTTTCTTGTTTTTCTTCTTCTAGTAGATGCCTGTCAAGATGATGCTGTAGCACAAGACACGTTCCTTGTATACAGATTACGTTTATGTTAGAGATATCTGTAGGTTGACAG
>NW_020869401.1:123073-125573 GCF_003789085.1 Penaeus vannamei | reverse complement strand
TATATATATAATATATATATATATATATATATATATATATATATATATATATATGATATATACAAATATGCGCATATATGTGCATATGTGTGTGTGTGTGTGTGCATTTATCCATGCTATATATGGTGTATATAGATATATATGTATATGTATGTATGTGTGTGTATATATATATATATATATATATATATATATATATATATATATATATATATATATATATATATATATATATATATATATATATATATATATATATATATATATATATATATATATATATATATATATATATATATATATATATATATATATATATATATATATATATATATATATATATATATATATATATATATATATATATGTATATATATACTATATATATATATATATATATATATATATATATATATATACATATAGATAGGTAGATATAGATAGATATGTCTAAATATATATATATATATATATATATATATATATATATATATATATATATATATATATAGAAGAGAGAGAGAGAGAGAGAGAGAGAGAGAGAGAGAGAGAGAGAGAGAGAGAGAGAGAGAGAGAGATTAAGGAGAGTCAACAGAGGAGGAAGGGATTGTCAGAAACAAAGGATCCTTAGCTGGCATTCTTCCAGCAAAAGTCAAGAAATAAGACTTTTAGAATCTACAAAGTTCTAATATCTTTCCCACTTTAATAATAATATGGGTTTTCTCTTCTCTTAGATATTAATCATGTCATTTTTCTGTATCCTGATTACAAACGTTTGCTGCCTTCTCCATTATCTTTTCACATAACATGAGTCTTAGCAAGATTGGAACATCAAAGTGCCTCTGCAATGACACCAACGCCACCTAGAAACAACCACCTGATGGAACTAAAGCTCAATTTCTAAGTCCTTAGATTACAGGCCCAATTAACTCTTGCTTTGCCGGTCTTGTTCACAGGCTCATGTTTGGCCATGCTAATGAACGCGGCCATGCCAGCTTACACTGCATCAGCTGTTGGAGCGAACGCAGCCGCTCACTCTGGCGATGGAGGGAAGTCCAGCGCTTGGGGAGACTGCTTTTGTTGTTTATGCTGTGGGTTTTTTATTCTATTTTTATATCTTGTTTCCTTGCAGTGGTCTCTCTTGGCTGGCTCTCTCTCTCTTCTCTCTCTCTCTCTCTCTCTCTCTCTCTCTCTCTCTCTCTCTCTCTCTCTCTCCTCTCTCTCTCTCTCTCTCTCTCTCTCTCTCTCTCTCTCTCTTCCTACTTTTTGCGTATTTTCAGTTTTCTTTTCTTTTCTCTTAGCTCTCACTTTCTCTCCCTCTCTCCTTTATGTATCTATCTTTTTCTCTCTCTCTTTCTAACTCTCTCTTCCTAACCCTTTCTGTCGATTGAAGCGTCGCCTTTTACAAGCGAAAGAAAGGAGAGATTTTCGCGCTGTGTGAAAAGGAGAGAGAGAATGAAATAGAGTGAAAGAAGGAGAGAGAGAGAGAGAGAGAGAGAGAGAGAGAGAGAGAGAGAGAGAGAGAGAGAGAGAGAGAGAGAGAGAGTTGTTTAAATCAGGTTTCCACGCCGGAAAATAATACTTTGCTGCACCGCCGGACTCTGTCTGGGAGACCAAGGAAGACTTCTTTTAAAATGGTTCGTTAAAAGAAAATGTATATTTAAACCTTTAATTACAAGACAGCAAAGTATGAGAAAATAAAAGATGTTTATCGCGAGAAAAAAAAAACTTTACTTTCAAAGGCTGAAATAATGTTATGAGAGAAGTTAATTTATATTTCATAATGATTTAACAAAGAAAAAGGAAATCTAATTAGAGCCTGAATCCTTTCTCTTACAACTGCCTTCGCCGTGATGAAGATCAGGAACAGTAGGTGATATAAATATATGTATGTATGCACCCGCATACACACACACACACACACACACACACACACACACACACACACACACACACACACACACACACACACACACACACACACACACACACCACACACACACACACACACACACACACACACACACACACACACACACACACACACACACACACACACATACATAACATACACAACTAGATATATATAGATATAGATAGATAGATAGATAGTATATTATTTACCACTGTCATTCATATTACTAACAACAATAAACGAAGCACAGCATGAAATTAAGGCACGAAATTAACGAAACCCGTGTGCCTAGGATGTTACTGAAAAAGTCGGGCCAGATGTTAACACATGCTTCATATGGCTCGAAAAACTCTACGGGCACTGCACTCCACATTTCACTATCCCTGCACACTCATATATGTATATACTTATATGTTTATGTATATATATATATATATATATATATATATAATATATATATATATATATATATGTGTGGTGTGTGTGTGTGTGTGTGTGGTGTGGTGTGTGTGTGTGTGTGTGTGTGTATGTGTGTGTGTGTGTGTGTGTGTGTGTGTCTGTGTGGTGTGTGTGTGTGTGTGTGTG
>NW_020869401.1:118073-120573 GCF_003789085.1 Penaeus vannamei | reverse complement strand
GAGGTCAGCAGAGGTCGAACCTGACCCACAAGAAGGTCACGAGGTCGAGCGGTCAACTTCCCACGAACAGAGGCTGAGTAATGTGCCTTCATGGGTGTTCTTGTTCTTTAATGTTCCTTCCTCTCTTTACTGCTTTTCCATCTTTATCTGTCTTTCTTCCTGTTTACGTTTCATCTTCCCATTTTCATTATTTTTACTTGCATATAACTGCATTGCTGTTGTTTTCGTTGTTGTTGTTGTTGTGTGTGTGTCTGTGTGTTTGTTTGTCTGTGTGTGTGTGTGCGCGCGCGTGTGTATGTCTGTGCGTGTGTGTGTGTTTAAATGTGTTCGTGGTTGTATGTGTGTGTATGAGTGTATCTGAGTGTATCTGTGTGTGTGTGTATGAGTGTATGTTGTGTGATGAGTGTGTGTGTGTGTATGGTGTACTGTGTGTGTGTGTGTAAGTGTTATCTGTGTGTGTTGTGTATGAGTGTATCTGTGTGTGTGTGTATGAGTGTATCTGTGTGTGTGTGTATGAGTGTATCTCTGTGTGTGTGTATGAGTGTATCTGTGTGTGTGTGTGTATGAGTGTATCTGTGTGTGTGTGTATGAGTGTATCTGTGTGTGTGTGTATGAGTGTATATGCTGTGTGTGTGTGGTGAGTGTGTGTGTGAGTGTATGAGTGTATCTGTGTGTGTGTGTATGAGTGTATCTGTGTGTGTGTGTATGAGTGTATCTGTGTTGTGGTGTGAGTGATCGTATCTGTGTATCTGTGTGTGTGTGTATGAGTGTATCTATGTGTGTGTGATTTATTCTGCATGAATGAGCATAGATGAATGTTTACGTTAGGTATCCAGACCCTTTATAAAAGGAAAATTTTCACATATGATTTGAGTGTGTCTGATTTCGCCTGCGCCTCCTTCTGAGTGTCTATGTCTGCTTCGACGTGTATGTAATTGGCTAGAAGTGCTTGCAGCTTGTTTTAATTCAGCGTGACTCGTGCAGGGGATGGTTTAAAGTGCATTGCTCTTGTTTTAACTAAACGTGACTGATTTCAAGCGAGCGTGCCTAGTCGTAAGTGTGTACAAGTGACGTCATACTGGGCGTGAGAGTGCGTCGCCCACTCTGACCTTTCACCTAAACATGTATATTTCCAACCTTGCAATAAGCCTCAACATTATTCATGCATTGGATCCTTCCTTGCTAACGAAAATTTGCAGCGTTCTCCATTATCTCATGCCCAAGTAGAATTTTTTCCTTCCTGGCCCAGAAAAGGGGAGCGAAATTCCAAAAGCTGGGCAGTGCAAGATTTTCGTTATATGTGAAATGGTGAAAATACACTGCAGAGAAAATTAGAATTTTTTTTCTTCAAAACCATGAACAAGAAATCTTTTTTTTTCAAAGTCACGAACAAGAAAAATGTGATTTTGAAAGAAATCAAATATAATCTATGAAAGAAAATCAAACTTCCTAAAGAAAATGTGGAAGGAATCGCACATATCTAGAGATAAGAGTTTAAGGTCAAGGGTCAAGGGTCAAGATTCTAATGTCAAGGAAGCAGCTGTTTTACCCATATACACAAGGGCATAATGTCAAAAATATGAGGAGGCGATTGCTACAAATGCGCTTTGAAGGTTTTCTTTTTCATTTGTATCTTTCCAAAATAAAGAAAGAAGATAGATACATATGCATATATACACACACAAACATATATATGTGTAAACGTGTGTGTGTGTGTGTTGTGTGGTGTGTGTGTGTGTGTGTGTGTGTGTGTGTGTGTGTGTGTGTGTGTGTGTATGTGTGTGTGTGTGTGTTGTGTGTGTTATATGTGTGTGTGTGTTATGGTGCGTGTGTGTGTGTGTGTGTGTGTGTGTGTGATGTGTGTGTGTGAGTGAGTAAGTAAGAAAGTGTAAGGTGTAGTATATTATACAAGATAGATAGATAGATACATAGATAGATAGACAGATAGACAAACTAATAAACCGATAGCAATGGATCCACGTACGTATGCAGATATATTCATAGCATCCAGTCTAGTAATTTACCAAGACGCAGCTTTTGCCTCAAGTTCATCCAAGCAAAACTTCCCTCGCAAGCACAAGCCTGAAGAAGAGGGCGAAAGATTTCCTGCCGCCCCCGAGATGCAATAGAATTTATGCAAAAGAGGGAGAGATAAAGAAGGAGAACAAGGAGGAGTGAGAAAGGAGAGAGAGAGAGAGAGAGAGAGAGAGAGAGAGAGAGAGAAAGAGAGAGAGAGAGAGAGAGAGGAGAGAGAAGAGAGAGAGAAATAACCAATAATGATGAAAGCAAAAAACAAAGGAGGAAAAAAGAGTGATGGGGAAAGGCAAGAAAGGGGGAGAAAAAGAAAAAAAAAAAAACGAAAGAAGGAAAAAATGAGCAAGGAGGGGGGGGAGAGGAGAGAAAGAGAGAGATAGTTAGGATGGATAGACCTGGAATGATTAAAGAAAAAAAAATGAAAAAAATATATTCATTGGATATATATGCATACACGCGCACACAC
>NW_020869401.1:100573-110573 GCF_003789085.1 Penaeus vannamei | reverse complement strand
TACGGCGTAAAGGGAGAGAGGAGGGGAATGGGAGGGAGAAGGAGAAGAAGAGGAAGAGGGAGAGGTAAAGGGAAAAAGAGAAGGAGAGAAAGAAAGGGGGAGGAGGGAGAGAGGACAAAGAGAGAAATAGAGAGAGAGATGGAGTAAAGAGGAGAGCAACGAAGGGAGAACACAACAGAGACAGACAAACAGCCGAACAAACAGACATACAAGACATACGAAAGGAAAAAAAACAGAAAAGAAAGAGGAAAATGAAGAAACCAAAAATTCAGATTAAAGAACGGAACAAGGGAACGAGAGAGAGAGAGAAGAGGATACGAAAGAGAGGAATAGGAAAGGAGAGTGACAAGGCTGTAAGTGGAGATGAGGATGTGATTCTCCTTTGATCTGGCTCTTCGTTTACTCAACCGAATATCCACATGTGTATCAAAGGTTGAGTGTGTGTGTGTGTGTGTGTGTGTGTGTGTGTGTTCGTGTGCGTGTGTGTTTAATGATTTATTTTTTCAGTTTCCACTTCCTTTTTTTTTTTTTTTTTTTTTTGAACACAGCACAACACGCGCGCGGCTCAAAACAACACACACACACACACACAACCACAGCAAAACACAACCACACAGCGCACGCACGCACGCACGCCACACACACACACACAGCACACACACACACACACACACGCGACACACACACGACGCACACACACACACACACACACACACACACACACACACACACAACACACACACACCAACACACAACACACACACACACACAAAGGCGAATATGATATGTCATTATTTACTGATCGTCACGTATTGAAAATAAAAAAGAAAATAAAAAAACACCATAAAGTGATTCTAATTTAAGGCAACAGTTAGTCAACGGAAAATAATTAAAAAGAGAAAGAAATTGCAATATTACCCCCCCCCCCCGGCCCCCAGGAGGGGAGGGATAAATGGAGAGAGAGGAGAGAGAGAGAGAGAGAAGAGAAGAGAGAGCCGAGAGGAGAAGAGGACGGAGGAGAGAGGATTTGATGAGAGAGACTGAGAATGAGAGAGAGGAGATGATGTGAGAGAGATGACGAAGCTGAGAGAGAGAGAGAGAGAGAGAGAGAAAATGAAATGAGAGAGACAGACAGACAGACAGACAGAGACGAGAGAGAGAGAATTGGAGAGAGACAGACAGAACAGAACGACAGACAGAAGAGAAGAGAATTATCAGAACAGAACAGTTCACAAAACGTGAATTCATCGGAAAGTTAGAGAGAGAGAGACAAACAGACAGACAGACAGACAGAGAGAGAGAGAGAAGAGATTTTCAAGAACAGAACAGTTCACAGTTTTATCAAGAAACCATCTGCTTTTATCACGCCATTGGGTTTTATGCGCGTTTAACGGAATCAAAAGAAACCAAGATACAGAGGTAAAGAACGACACAGGCAATGATACAAGAATTAGTCAAAGGCAGAAGCAATGTTGACGCTGCGTGGTAGTGCTTGAGGGCGAATCGTTTGTGCACTCAATATCAGCCTAATGTTTGTGGGCAAACACGAGCAACATTCGATCAGTAGAGAAATTATTTTTCGGTTGTTTGGCAGAAGATCCACCGTGTTTGATCAAGTTAAGATTACCCTCTCTTACCGCTTTCCCTTCCTTCCTCTCTCCCCTCACCGGGCGCCTCTCCCTCTCTCTCCCATCCCCTTCCCCCCTCCCTTCCGCTTCCCTTCCTCTCTCCCCCCTCGCCTCTACCCCCTCTCTCCCTTCCTTCCCCCCTCGCTATTCATTCCTCTCTCCCCATCCGCCCACTTTCTCCCCTCTTCCCTTCTCCCTCCTCCTCCCTTCGCTTTTCCCTCCTTCTCTCCCCCTTGCCTCTCCTGTCTCTCCCTCTCCCTCCCCTCCTAACCCCAACCGGCTCTTCCCTCCCTCTTCCTCATCCCCCCCCACTTACATCCACTCGTCGACCAGCCCCTATCTCCCTCCTCTCCCTCTTCCCTTCCCTCTCTACCCCACGCGACTCCTCCTTCCTCTCTCCCCTCGCATCTCCCTCTCCCCTCTTCCCTTGCCCCTTCCCTTCCGCTCCCCTCCTTTCTCCCCCTCGGCCCCCTTCCCTCTCTCCGGTTTCTTCCTTCCCCTCCCTTCCGCTTTCCTTTCCTCTCTCCCCCTCGGCCTCTCCCTCTTTGACTCTTATCTTCTTTCTTCCCTTTCCTTCCTCTCCTCCCCCCCGCCTCTTCCCTCTCTCCTCTCCCAATCATCCCTCCCCACTCACACAACCAACACCCCTCCCCCTTGCGAGATCCTCCCTGCTTCTTTCCCCTTCTCCATCTCTCCCTCTCGACCTCTCCATAGCTGCTCTTTCTTCTTCCCTCTCTCCTTATCCTCTCTCCCCTCACGCCATTTCCCTCTCTCCCTTTCCCTTCCCCTCCCTTCCGCTTTCCCTTTCCTCTCTCCCCCTCGCACTCTCCACTGCTTCTATCTTCTTTCCCCTTCTCTTTCTCTTTTTCCTCCCTTCCGGCCTTTCTCTTCTCTCCTCCCTCTCTCTCTCTTCTCTCTCTCTCTCCTTCTCTCTCTCTCCTCTCTCATCTCTCTCTCCTCCCTCTCTCTCTCTCTCTCTTCTCTCTCTCTCTCTCTCTCTCTACTCTCTCTCTCTTCTCTCTCTACTGCTCTCATCCTATTCCCCTCTCTTCCTTTTCTCCTCCCTTCCGCTTTCCTCTCCTCTCCCTCCCTCTGCTCAAATCTTTCTTTCTTCTCTTCCCCTCTCCTCATTCCGCCTTCCCTTCTTCATCTTATCCTCCCTTTCTTCTTCTTACCATCCCTTCGTCTGGTCTCTGTCCTCTCTATCCCTCTCGTCTTTCATCTCCTCTTTTCCCCTCCCACTTTCGTCACGTTCCCCTTTTCTCCTTCATTCCACCCTTTCTTTTTCCCCCTCCTCTCTTGCTCTCATTCTCCTTCCCCTCTCTTCTATTTCTTCATTTCTGTGCCTTTACTGCCCTCCCTTCCTCCTCATCTCTCTTTCTTCCTTCCCATCTATTCCCTTTCCTGACCTTTGTTCTTCCTCTATCTATCCCGTCTCTTCTCCTTCTCTTCCTTTCTCCCTCTTCCTTCCTTTCCTTCCATTCTCCACTTTTCTTCTCTGCTCCCTCCTATCCTCTCCCATCTCCCTTTTCTCGTCTCTATCCTTCTTGCTTCCTTTCATCCATCCTCTCCCTCCCTTCCCTCCAACTCTCTCTCCCGCCTCCTCTTCCTCCATCCCTTTATTCTTGTCTCCTTTCTCCATAATCCTCTAAATCTCGTCCCACTTCCCTTTTCTCTCCCCATCTACCTTATCTACCTCTTACCCCCCCCCCCCTCCCCTCCTCACCCTGGCATGCTTCTGCTAATTCCCTTTGCCTCCGACTTGCTCTCTCTCGCCCCCGCTCTCCTTCCCCCCTCCTTAAACCATCCCCCTCCTACTTCCTCCTCACCCCGACCCCGAGGAAATCACACACTCCCCCTCCCCCCTCCTCCTCTTTCTTCCTCACAAACCCACTTCCCAAGGACTCCTCCCCCTTTCCCTCCTTCTCTTCCTGCACACCCCCACCCCCCACCCAGAACCCCCACGCTCCCAATCCCCTCCTCCCCTTCCTCCTTCACCCCAAACCCCACCCCGACCCCCAATGACTCCCACCCTACCCTCCTCCCCTCCTCCTTTTTCCTCTCCTCACCCTTCCCCCCCACTTCCCCACCCAAACCCCAAGCGACTTCTCCACGTTCCCCATTCCCTCCTTCCCCCTCCTGCTCACCCCGCACTTCCCGATCCCATCTCCCAAGTTCCCTACGTTCCCCACCCCCATCCCTCTCTTCCTCCAACCCCCCAACCCCCACCTCCCACCCCCAAGGACCACTCCCCTCCTGCCCTCTTTCCTCTTTCCTCCTCACCGGCCCACCCCCCACTCTCCCTCCTCCNAGAAAAGGAAAGAAGAAGAAAGAAAAAAGAGTTGAAGAAAAAAAGAGAGAAGAAAAAGAAGGAAAGAAGAAGGAAAAGGAAGGAAAGGAGAAGGAAAGGATTAAGAACCAAAAGAAAGGAAAGAGAAAGAAAGAAGAGAAAAAAAGAGGAGAAGAAGAAAAAGAAAGAAAAAGAAGAAGAAAGAAGATGAAAGAATAAGAAGAAGGAAGGAAGGGGGGCGAAGAAAGATGAAGACAAAGAAGATGAAAAAAGAGAGAAAAGGAGGAGGAAGGAGAAGGGGAGAGAGAAAGAAGAAGGAAGGAAAGAGAAAAAAGATAAAGAAAAGAAAAGGAAGAAAGGAGAAAGATGAAAGAGAAGAGATAAAAGATAAGGAGATAGGAAGAGTAAATGAAAATTTAAGGAGTTTAGAAGAAGAGAAAGAAGAAGAGAAAGAGAAACGAAGGACGTGAGAGGATGAAAATGAGAAGGAAGAGAAAGAGGGAAGAAAGAGGAGGGAACGGAAAAAATGGAAAGAAAAAAAGAAGAAAGAAAAGAAGGATGGAGAGCAGGAGAAAGCGTAGACCGATGGCGGAAGAAAGAAAAGAAGGAAACAAGAAGAAAAGAAAAAGAAAGAATTAAAGAGATAAAAATAGCTTTTTAAGGACGTGGGGAACCCGAGCAAAAAAACGATCTTCGAAACACATAACGCGGGCTAACAAAAAATTGGAACATGAGAAAAAAGAAAAAATCAATCCCAATATTAACTGCTTAAAGACTTTCCCTCCGCCATGGCCAGACTCCGGAGAAATATTTACGAAGATTTTACTGTTTTATTTCTCCTTTTTCTCTCTTCCTCCTTCTTTTCTTCTCTTCTTCCCGTTCTTTTTCTTTCGTTGTTTTCTTCTCTCCATTCGCTTGTCTCGCACTCCACCCGCTTTGCGAAGAACGTGTCTTGGGTTCTGGTTATTCTGGCTACCCTCTGCAGGTATAATATTTTAATAAGCTGGTATTATCAGTTCTGGTTTGTTCTGGTCTCTGCTTTCTTTCTTGTCTGCTCTACCTTCTCTTTTCTCTTATTCCGTCTCCTCCATTTTCCCTCGACCCCTTTACCCTCACCCCTCCCCCTCCTTCTGTCTGTCTGTTTCTTTTTTTTTTCTCTCTCTCGTCCTCCTTTTTCCTAACCCTTCCCAACAAACCACCCCTCTCTCTCCTCTCTCTCTCTCTCTCTCTCTCTCTCCTCTCTCTCATCTCTCTACTCTCTCTCTTCTCTCTCTCTCTCTTCTCCCTCCCTTCCCTCCCTCATCCCACCTCGCGTTCCTAGGCAAGCACTTGGCCAATAAGGCAATAGCCGTCTCAAGCTAAAGCATATCGGAAGGACCGAGATTGAGAGAGCGAGAGTGAGAGATCGGACCAACTTGCGAGGAGAGAGAGAGAGAGAGAAAGAAGAGAGAGAGAGAGAGAGAAAGAGCTGACAGCCGTAAGGAGCGAGTGGAGAGCGTGAGAGAGGAAGAGAGAGAGAGAAGAGAAAGAGAGAGAGAGAGAGAGGAGTGAGAGTGAGAGTGAGAGTGAGAGTGAGTGAAGTGAGTGAGTGAGAGAGAGAGAGAGAGAGAGAGAGAGAGAGTGAGAGAGTGAGAGAGAGAGTTGAGAGGATGAGAGAGTGAGAGAGTGAGAGAGAGAGAGAGAGAGAGAGAGAGAGAGAGAGAGAGAGAGAGAGACGAGAGAGAGAGAGAGAGAGATGAGAGAGAGAGAGAGAGAGAGAAGAGAGAGAAAGAGAGAGAAAAGAAAAGAAAAAACAAAAAAAACAAAAAAAACTACCAGGAAAAAAAACAAGCAATAAAAAAAAACTAAAAATAAAATCAGACATAAAAATCCCCAATACAAGAACACCAACCCGTGGAAATGAAGCGCAAACAAAAAAACAACAACAAAACAAAAACAAATGAAGGCGACGGGCACAAAATGGCCGCCAGGAATTTAAAGAATCTGCTAACACACTCTCGCATTTGTACCTCTTGTTACGGTTTTTTTTTTTTTTTAAACCTACTTTGTAAAATAAATAAATAAATAAAATAAATTAAATAACAAATAAATAGAAAAAACGCGATGTTTGTTCTTCGTGTTTTTTTTTTAACCTACTTTGTAAAAAAAACAAAAACAAATAAAAATAAATAAAAAATAAATAAATAGATAAAACATCTTCCTGTTCTAATTTCAACTGTTGTCCATAATATGCTTATTTTTTTTCGCTTTTCATAAATGCCAATATTAAACCTTCCATTATGCAGTCATTATCACAATGCATTCGAACAAGCGTTTACCTGAGTGACAATGTAAAAAAAAATATTATTTTTATATCACGAACAACACGGTCTATGTAATACGCTTTATTTAATGCAATCAATCTTGCCTTTCGTGCATCAATTCAATTAGCAAATGAAACGGTAATAAAGTTAAGTGCGGGAAAATAACAAATAACTTACCGTGATTTTTTTTTTTTTTTTTTTTAATGACGAAATTTCCATAGGTTATGAAACGAGGTGAATGGGTATAAACGTACATGGGTGTACATGAATGTGCATATATATTGTACAATCATGTGATACAGAAACAGACACACGCACATTAGAGACAATTACACATACACATACACACAGACAATGTATATATTTATATATATATACACACACACAAATATAAACTCAAACGCACATTATGCACACACAAACAAACAAACAAAAACACACACACGCAATGCACATCCTTTTCCTTCCGCTTTCCCAATGCAGCCATTCCCCCTCCCCCTCCCCTCCCCTCCCCCCTACCGCCTCCTCGCGCTGCCGACCTCTGCACGACCCCTCCCGCCGCCCCGACTCCCCTCCCGACCTCCTCCGACCTCTCCCCGACCTCCCCGACCTCCGACCTCCCCGACCTCCCCTCCGACCGCCCGACCTCCCCGACCTCCCCGACCTCCCCGACCTCCCCCGACCTCCCGACGACTCCCGACCTCCCCCTCCCCGACCTCCCGACCTCCCCGACCTCCCCGACCTCCCCGACCTCCCCCCCGACCTTCCCCCGACCGCGGAAATGAACCGAAACTATAACCGAACTCGCGCGTGGCACCGGCCGGAACACGGCAGTTGCGGCGAGCCTGGCACCGGCGAGTTACGGCCCGCTGGCACTGCCGAATTCCGCGGGCTGAACGCTGCCGTAAATTGCTTCTGGGCGTCGAGGGCATTCGGAGGGGGGGGGGGAGCGGCGGGGAGAGAGTAAGGGGGTATGGGGGGGGGTAGAGGAAGGGGGCATTCGGAGGGGGACTAGAGCAACGGGGTTAATGGGGTAGAGCAAGGGGCGGGAGGGGATTCGGTAGGGAGAGGGGAGGGAGGGCAGAGGAATAGGAGGGAACCAGAGGGGTTGGGAGGGTTGAAGAGGGGGCATTCGGTGGGGAAGGGGGAGGGTCGAATAGGCGGGGCTAGAGGAAGGGGGGTCAAGTAGGCGGGGCTAGAGGGAGGAAGGAGTCAGGATTTATCTCCGGCGAGGATAAAAAGAGAGAATCGAGAAAGGATTATGCAAGTTACGCGACGCCGACTTCGGGCGGGGAAGGGAACGGCCATTCGGGCTCCGAAAGACGGCTTTTTTTATCCTCGGCTTTGGAGGATGGCCGGAAGGGGGGAGGGGGAGGGAGTCCGCCTCTTCCTCCCACGGCAGAGGAAGGAGGGAAGGAGGCGAGGGAATGAGAAACTAAAAGGAAAGAAAAGAAAGATGAAAAAAAAAAAAAAATCGGGGAGGGGGAGGAGGGTATGGGGGAGTCCGCCTCTTCCTCCCACGGTAGAGGAAGGAGGGAAGGAGGCGAGGAATGAGGAAACTAATAGAAAAGAAAAGAAGAGAGAGAAAAAAAATCGAGAAACCAAAATCTTTAACCTTTTAGACAACACTTTGTATTTTTGCGGATATGAAAAAAAAAAAAAAAACCCGGCTTGGCTGGGAAGTCGGCTCTTCGGGAAACATAACACAGCGGCGGTCTACGAAAACAACTAATCCCCGTAAGAGAAGCAAAGGCAAAAAAAAAATCCCAATCCGGCGAGAAAGTTCCAAAATCCCCAAGGCAGGTGAAGCTACGGAAGAAATCCTCAGACGGCAGCAGGGAGAGCCAGAGAGCCAGCCAGCGTTGCAAAGGCAGAAGGGAGAGATCCGGAGAGCTTTGGCAACGCTGCCCACGCGGAGCCAACGCCCGCGAACGCCAATTAAAACCCCCAAACACCGAGATGCTCTTCGTCAACACCCATCTCCCACAAAGCCCAAAAGAGATCAACAAACTGAGAGGATTAATTTTTTAAAAAGTCCAAAAGGTGCTCGGGTCTGGGAGAGCGTGTCTGGGAGCCCCGCCATGGCAGCGTCCGGCCATTGGAAAAGCCAGGTAAACAAATGAAGCATTCCCAGATCTTTAAAAGCCGATCCGCACGCCCACCCCCCCCCCCAACCCTCTTCTCTCACGGGCGTACCCAGCCCACGCTCATTACTCAGGCCCGAGAGAGAGAGAAAACGTTTAGAAAAATACCAGAGCCAGATTTCCCCTTTCACATATATCCGTCCCGACAGTCACTTTCCTCCATGTTCCCTCCCAACGTTGCAGATATAATTCTCCCGCCGGAACCGTATTTCTCTTTCTTTTTTATCATTCCTCTCTGCCGGAATTTAAAGAATTTAAGGGGAGGCAACGGCGCGGGAGATCCGTCAGGCAGCCGACGCTATCTACCTCCAAACCTTCGTCGGAGGAAAAGGGTTATGGTCCTTCGCCGCCGTGATGCGTCCCCATCGCGCGGGGATTCACTTCTTTAACGAGAGGGACACGACGAGCTCGCCTTTCGCTTTTTTTTTCTTCCTTTTTTTTTTTTAATCGTCGGGTTCGGGGTCTGTCCCCGTGTTCGGAGGCGGATGCAGGTGGTGGTGGTATCGGAGGGGAGAGGGGAGAGGGAAAAGAGGAGGAGGAAGGAGGAAGGGGAAGGGAAGGGGAAGGGGAAGGGGAAGGGAAGGGGAGAGGGGAAACGGGAAGGGGAAGGGAGAGGAAGGAGAAGGGGAGAGGGGAAAGGGAAGGGGAAGGGAGAGGGGAGAGGGGAAGGGGAAATAGGAAGGAAAGAGAAGGGAGAAGGGCAAGGGGAAGGGGAGGGGAAGGGAAATAGGAAGTGGAAAAGAGAGAAGAAGGGAGAGGGAAAGAGGAAAGAAGGAAAGGGAACGTATCTACACACATGTGAAGGAGATATGCGAAGAAGGAGACGAAGGGAAAGAAGAGAGAGAGAGAAAGCCAAACCACACATCCTCGCGAACCGCATCACAGCTGGCTTCGGTTTCCCTTCGGCGTGGCTCCTTCCCTCTCGGGTTCCTCCTGCCTTGGCGTCCCGAAGGCTGGAAATACCTCTGCGGGTTAAATTTACACACGTTTTTTTTTTTTTTTTTTTTTGCCGTTCCCGCTTTTGGATATTCCCCCCCCCTCCCCCCCGCTCCCGGCTTCAGGTGTTTGAAGTCTCCTGAACGAGGTGTGTTTATCTCTCGTGATTCGGCAAACGGCGGGTGATCTGTGGAACGGCGGGGGATTATGTTCGAGGATTGACGGAATCGATTCGACTCAGTTCGGTCTGTGGTGCGTGATGATTTTCTTTGTCAGATGCAAATGTTGGGGGGGGGGGGGGAAGGTTCATGAAAATAGTACTTCTGGATGAACGAATAGATACGGACACATAGCAACAAAAATAATAATAAACTAACACTCACACACACAAACCAACCCACACACTTCACACACATTGCACAAACCAAACCCACCTCAACACACACACAAACCCCTCCCCCATATACACAAAGAAACCCACCTCTTCATACACAAACAGACAAACCCACCCCTTTCACACGCACGGCAAACAAACAAACCAACCCCACACAAAACCCCACAACACAACCCCACAACACCAGCCCACCCCCCCACAGGAAAACAACCCCCTCCACCCACACACCCACACAGAAAAAACCCACACCTCCACCCCCACCCCCCACCCACAGACAAAACCCATCCCATAACCGAAACGTCACG
>NW_020869401.1:93073-95573 GCF_003789085.1 Penaeus vannamei | reverse complement strand
ACCAAGGGCGGGAGGGGAAGGGAAGGAGGGGGAGAGCAGGAAAGGGGGAAGGAAGGGAGAAGAGGGAGAGGGGGAGACAAGAAAGGGAGGAAGGGGGAGGAGGGAGAGCAGGAAAGGGGGAAGAAGTGAGGGGAACACGAAATGGGGGGAAGGGGAGGGGAGAGCAGGAAAGGGGGAGGAAGGGAGAAGAGGAGAGGTGGGAGAGTAGGAAAGGGAGAAGGAAGAGAGGGGAACACGAACGGAGGAAGGGGAGGAGGAGGGACAACAAAAAAGGAGAAGGAAGGGAGGGAGAGAGCACCAAGGGTAAAAGGGGAGTGGGGGAGGAAATTATTTATTAAGTCCTGGGGGGGGGGACTCACCTGTTGTGCATCTACACTAATTTTGCTAAAAGCTGGATGGGGACGGGAGGGGGGGGGGGGAGGGGTGATGCAGATGAGGAAGATGAGATTCGCATTATGAGTGAATAAGTATGATCAGGGTCGGAAGTAATGGCGATAGTATAGTAGATGAGAGAGAGAGAGAGAAGAAGAGAAGAAGAGAGAGAGAGAGAGACGAGAGAAGAAGAGAGAGAGATGAGATGAGAGAGAGAGAGAGAGAGAGAGAGAGAGAGAGAGAGAGAGGAGAGAGAGAGAGAGGAAAAGAGAGAGAGAGAGAGAGAGGAGAGGAGAGAGAGAGAAAGACGAGAGAGAGAAGAGAGCAGAGAGAGAGGAGAGAGAGAGAGAGAGAGAGAGAGAGAGAGAGAGAGGAGGAGAGAGAGAGAGAGAGAGACAGAAAGAGTAGAAGAGAAGAGGGAGAGAGAGAGAGAGTCAAGGATATCTATCCATCTATCTATCTACACACATCCACACACACACACCTACACAATACACCCACAATATCCCCCACCCCCACCCCCCCAAACACCCCCCCCCCCCCCCACCAAACCCCAAACCCCAAGACCGCGAGGATAGACCGGCGAGCGGAGATGCAGTCTGGCGCAGGGATATTACACCAACACGGGGACATAAAGTGGAGCTGGAGGAGAGGGCCTCAGGGTGGGGAGTGGGGGGTGGGTGGTGGGTGGGGGTGCCACGACGGTCAGCGAGGAGCCAAGGGGAGGGTGACGTCACAGCTGGTTTCGGTTATTATTGTGATTGTTGTTGCTGTTATTATCACTATTGTCTATTATTATTATTATTACTATTATCAGTGTTGTCATATGATAATAATAACAGTGATAATCATTGTTATCAATATTAGCATCATCATCGTTATTATTGTTATTACTATTAGTAACTGTTATTATCACTGTTAGTAACATTATTTCATTACTATCATAATTGCTATTTCTGATTATTATTATCACTTATCATTATTTCATTATCATTATAGATATACAAATAATAGGTAGACAGATTGATGAGATGTATTATCATACATTTATGTCTTCTCCTTATATATCTCTCTTTCTTTTTCTTACTTTCACTTCTCCCTTATTCCTCCCTCCTTCTCTCTGTCCTCTACACACTACCACACACACCACACACACACACACACACACACACACACACACACACACCACACACACACACGCAAACACACACATCACACACACAACACACACACACACACACACACACACCTCTCTCTCTCTCTCTCACACACACACACACACACACACACACACACACACACACACACACACACACACACACACACAACACACACACACACACACACACACACACACACACACACACACACACACACACAACACACACACACACACACCCGCGAACCAAAAACCTCCCCCACCTCCCCCCCCAACCCCACCCCCCCCATCCCCCTCCCGCCCCCCCCCCCCTCCCGCCCCCCAATTTCAGCAAGCAGTAAATTTGTATTTAAAAAAAAAAAGTATATTGCGGAGAATTTACCTCCACTTTTAGCGTTTTCAAGTCGGGTAATGGCTGTGACTTGTCCACGCTCGGGAGAATGAGGCGGGCGAGGCAGGAAGTATGAGGGGGAGTGAGTGAATATCAGGGAAGGAAAATGGAGTGGGGAGTGAGTGAGAGTGGGGAGCGAGGACGAGTGAGGAGAAAGTAAGAGTGAAGGGTAGAAGTGAAGAATGTGTAAGAGGGAGGAAGAGGGAAGACAGAGTAAGACTGAAGAGTAAAAGTGAGGAATGAGTATGAGTGAGGAGTGAGGAAGAGTGAAAAGTAAGTAAGAGTGTGGAGTGAGGAGTGAGTAGTAAGGAGCGAGTAAGAGTGAGGAATAAGTAAGAGTGAGAAGTGAGTAAGAGTGTGGAGAGAGTAAGAGTAAGAAGTGAATAAGAGTAAGGAGTGAGTAAGAGTGACGCATGAGTAAAAGTGAAGAGTAAAAACGAAGAAATAGTCAGATTGAGGAGTGAGTTAGAGTAAGGAGCGAGTAAGAGTGACGCATGAGTAAAAGTGAGGAGTAAAAACGAAGAAATAGTCAGATTGAGTCAGAATGTGGAATTTCACATAAGTGTTTGTGAGTGCGA
>NW_020869401.1:75573-90573 GCF_003789085.1 Penaeus vannamei | reverse complement strand
AGCAGAGAGAGAGAGACGAGGGAGAGAGGAGAGAGAGGGAGAGAGAGGAGAGAGAGAGAGAGAGAGGAGAGAGGGAGGGAGAAGAAGAGGAGAGAGAGAGAGAGAGAGAGAGAGAGAGAGAGAGAGACGAGAGAGAGAGGAGAAGATGAGAGAGAGAGAGAAGAGAGAGAGAGAGAGAGAGAGAGAGAGAGAGAGAGGACAGAGAGAGAGAGAGAGAGGAGGAAAGGGTTAAGAAGGGAGGGAGAGGGAGGAGAATGAATAAGAGGAGGACATAATAGAGATAAAGGAGGGAATGGAACAGCATGTGGTAAATACGAGGAATGGAGACTGGATAACGCTCAAATCTGAAATGCTGTTTACGAGAGAAATGATATTTTTCTTGTGTGTGTGTGTGTGTGTCTGTGCGTGTGTGTGTGTGTGTGTAGTGATGTGTGTTGTGTGGTGTGTGTGTGTGTGTGTATGTTTGTGTGTGTGGTGTGTGTGTGTGTGTGTGTGTGTCAATGTGTGTGTGTGTGTGTGTGTGTGTGTGTGTGATGTGTGGTTGCGTAGTGTGTGTGTGGTGTGTGTGTTGGAGAACGCGATTCTGAGACCAATCAGCTGTCAGAAATAAAATACCTAACAGATTGCCAGAAAAAGAGCTATATACAGAGAAATAGTTGGACAACCATAGCTATTTTTGACGAAGGTAAAGAGAATGCGAGAGGGAGAAGAGAGGGAGGATTGGAAGAGGGGGGAAGGGATTGTAAATACTATTAATTGGACAAACAATATTTTTGACGAAAGCAAAGAGAATGCTAGAGAGGAGAGATGACGAGATAGAGGCGATGGGGAGAGGCGAGAGAAGGGGGGGAAGGGATTGTAAATATTATAGTTGGACAAAACAGATATTTTGATGAAGAGAATGCAGAAGAGGGAGAGAGAGGGAGAGAGGAGAGGGGAGGAGGGGAAGGGATTGAAGAAATGTTAAATATAGTGGATAAATAGATATTTTTTGGACTGGAAGTTGACGAGAATGCGAGAGGCGAGAGAGAGAGGGAGAGAGGGAGAGGGGGGGGCGGGGATTGTAATATATATAGTGGATAAATAGATATTTTTGACGAAGCAAGGAGAATGCAGAGCAGGGAGAGAGCGGAGAGAGGGATCGGGGAAGGCGGAGAGAAGGGGGAAGGGTTGTAAATATATAGTTGGACAAATAGATATTTTTGGACGAAGTTGAGAGAATGCCGCAGAGGGAGAGAGCGAGAGGAGGGAGAGGGACAAAGAGGACGAATGGGATGCGAGAGGGGGAAAAGAGGAGAAAGGGATTGTGAAATGTATAGTTGGACAAATAGATATTTTTGACGATAGTAAAGGAATGCGAGAGGGGAGAGGAGAGAGGGAGAGAGGAGAAGAGGAGAGGGGGAGGGGTAGAGAGAGGGAGAGTAAAGATAGGGAGTTGAGAGGAGAGGCAGAGAGGAGAGAGGGAGAGATGGGAGAGAGAGAGAGAGAGAGAGAGACGACGAGAGAGAGAGAGAGAGAGAGAGAGAGAGAGAGAGAGAGAGGAGAGAGAGAGAGAGAGAGAGAGAGAGAGAGAGGGAGAGAGGGAGGAGAGAGAAGGAGAGAGGAGAGAGAGAGAGAGAGGGAGAGAGGAGAGAGAGAGAGAGAGAGAGAGAGAGAGGAAGAGAGAGAGGAGAGAGAGAGCGAGAGAGAGAGAGAGAGAGGGAGAGAGGAGAAGAGAGGGGGGAAGGGATTGTAAAATATAGCACATGCCGCGTGCCTGGGGCGATATCCCGTCCCACAGCAAATCAGTTTTGTCGATACACAAACAAGTATTATTGAAAGCAAAACCAAGCTCCGGTGTACATGACACACGACTATTGCCATGGTGGATTATAATTGGCCATTTGAGGATGATATAAAACGCCAAAAGTATTAGCGAGGCGCCATCTTTTTTTTTTTAAAATACAGCACTTCCCTGGCCTTTATATCCGAAGGTAACCGGTCTTCCCTATTATCTTCCAAAAACGCGCTTCTTCATTGTGTTTCCTATTCCCGCGTTTTTTCTTGTTTCCTATTTCCTCAGCGCTTTTTCAATCTGTACGCAAATTCCGTTTACTGCGCGATTATTCATGTGTTTTCCGCCTATTTCTCAGTAGCGGCGGCATCTCTTCATGAACTCTCTATTTATTTCAATCAGAAATATAGAGAATCGGCGTTTTCATGTTTCCTATTTCCCGAAACGGAAGACCTTACAGCCTCCGCATTTCTCCATCTCCGCGCTTTTTCAAATCTGTCCAAACATTGCAGACTCCCCCCGTGAACGCATCATCACATACATCGCCTGATTAACCAGATGGGTTGTCCATTTCTTGTTGCCGGGGGCCTGTGTTCCGCGCTTTTCATCTGTCCAAATTTCCCAACGCAGCGCGCTTTTTTCATCTGTCTAAATTTCCCGCGCTTTTCAAATGTTCCTATTCCGCGCATTTTTCCGCCTTTGTTTTCCTACTTCATCCTCGCGCTTTTTTCACCAAACTGTCCGTCAAGTTCCCGCGCTCCTTCAATGTATCTGTCCATATTTCCCTGCGTTTTTCATAGTTTCCAATTTCCCAGCGTCTTTTCAAGATTCTCACCAAGAAACCCCAGTCATTTCCCCGCCGACTGTTTTAACAAGATCTCAGTTCCAAATTCCCTGGCGCTTTTAAAATCTGTCCAATTTCCCGCGCTTGCGTTTCATCCGTCCAAATTTCCGCGTTTCCATTAATCTGTCCAATTCACGCGCTTTTCACCAGTCCTATTCCCCCGCCTTTTCATTTTTCTCACAGCGCGAAAGCCAACGTTTCGCTTCACTACTTGGCAGCGCATTACAGCTCCCGTTGCCGTGCCGCAACACTTAATGCAGTTACCTTTTTATTGGTCTAATTTATACATCTCGCGGTTGCAAATGGCGTGTTGCGATCGGTTGCCGTGTGCAAACGCAACCCGACACTGGGACGAAAAATATCCAGCTATTTTACAAACTTCACCCTTTTCTTTCATTGGGGAAATTATTCCGGTAAAAAAAAAAAGAATTTCGCATTTTCTTTTCTTTTCGTTTTTTTTTACTTTTCAAGATTCTTTCAAAAAAATGGCTCGAGATATAAACGCATTTTCAAACACGTTTCGATAATAAAATGTCTTTTTCTTATCCCTTCCTTTCCTCTCCTTCCNGCTTACGTTAGATTTAGTTGGATTTGATGAGGTTAGGTTAGGTTAGGTTAGGTTAGGCTTATTTCAAGACAGGAGAGCTTAGATTTCGTTTATTACATGAGTGTTAAATGAAGTTGTTTGGTATAGCTTAGGTTAGATTTGGTTGGATTTGGTGAGGTTAAGTTAGGCTAGGTTAGGTTAGGTTAGGCTTATTTAAGACAGGAGAGCTTAGATTTCGTATACTTATATGAGTGTTCAATCAAGTTAGTTTAGTATAGCTTAGGTTAGATTAGGTTGGATTTGGTGAGGTTAGGTTAGGTTAGGTTAGGCTTATTTCAAGACAGGATTTCGTTGACTTATATTGGTGTTCAATCAAGTTAGTTTAGTATAGATTAGGTTGGATTTTGTGAGATTAGGTTAGGTTAGGTTAGGTTAGGCGTATTTCAAGACAGGAGAGCTTAGATTTCGTTTAGTTACACGAGTGTTCAATCAAGTTAGTTTAGTTTAGCTTAGGTTAGATTTGGATGGATTTGGTAAGGTTAGGTTAGGTTAGGTTAGGTTTATTTAAGATAGGAGAGCTTAGATTTCGTTTACTTGCAAGAGTGTTACATCAAGTTAGTTTAGTATAGCTTGGTTGGATTTGGTTAGGTTAGGTTAGGTTAGGTTAGGCTTATTTCAAGACAGGAGAGCTTAGATTTCGTTTACTTACATGAGTGTTCAATCAAGTTAGTTTAGTATAGCTTAGGTTAGATTTGGTTGGATTTGGTGAGGTTAGGTTAGGTTAGGCTTATTTCAAGACAGGAAAGCTTAGTTTCGTTTACTTACATGAGTGTTCAATGAAAGTTTAGTTAGTTAGCTTAGGTTAGATTAGGTTGGATTTGGTGAGGTTAGGTTAGGTTAGGTTAGATTAGGCTTATTTCAAGACAGGAAAGCTTAGATTTCGTTTACTTACATGAGTGTTCAATCAAGTTAGTTTAGTATAGCTTAGGTTAGATTTGGATGGATTTGGTGAGGTTAGGTTAAGTTAGGCTTATTTCAAGGCAGGAGAGCTTAGATTTCGTTTACTTACATGAGTGTTCAATCAAGTTAGTTTAGTATAGCTCAGGTTAGATTAGGTTGGATTTGGTGAGGTTATGTTAGGTTAGGTTAGGCATATTTCAGACAGGAGAGCTTAGATTTCGTTTACTTACATGTGTTCAATAAAATTAGATTAATATAGCTTAGTTAGATTAGGTTGGATTATGTGAAGTTAGGTTGGGTTAGGTTAGGTTCGGTTAGTCTTATTTCAAGACAGGAGAGCTTAGATTTCGTTTACTTACATTTGTGTTCAATCAAGTTAGTTTAGTATAGCTTAGGTTAGATTTGGTTGGATTTGGTGAGGTTAGGTTAGGTTTGGTTAGGTTAGATTAGGTTTATTTCAAGACAGGAAAGCTTAGATTTCGTTTACTTACATGAGTGTTCAATCAAGTTAGTTTAGTATAGCTTAGGTTAGATTAGCTTGGATTTGGTGAGGTTAGATTAGGTTAGATTAGGTTAGGTTAGGCTTATTTCAAGACAGGAGAGCTTAGATTTCGTTTACTTACATGAGTGTTCAATCAAGTTAGTTTAGTATAGCTTAGGTTAGATTTGGTTGGATTTGGTGAGGTTAGGTTACGTTAGGCTTATTTCAAGACAGGAGAGCTTAGATTTCGTTTACTTATATGAGTGTTCAATCAAGTTAGTTTAGTATAGCTTAGGTTAGATTAGGTTGGATTTAGTGATGTTATGTTATGTTATGTTAGGCTTATTTCAGACAGGAGAGTTTACATTTCGTTGACTTACATGAGTGTTCAATCAAGTTAGTTTAGTATAGCTTAGGTTAGATTTGGTTGGATTCGGTGAGGTTAGGTTAGGTCAGGTTAGGTTAGGTTAGGGTAGGTTAGGTTAGGCTTTTAAGACAGGAGAGCTTAGATTTCGTTTACTTATGAGTGTTCAATCAAGTTAGTTTAGTATAGCTTAGTTTAGATTTGGTTGGATTTGGTGAGCTTGGGTTAGGTTAGGCTTATTTCAAGACAGGAGAGCTTAGATTTCGTTTACTTGCATGAGTGTTTAATCAAGTTAGTTTAGTAAGGAGAACCAGGAAGTCCCACAAGAACCCTAGAAGGAGACCCAGGAAGTCGCCCAAGAGGCCGACGAGGAGACCCAGGAAGTCGAGGAGACCCAGGAAGTCGCCCAAGAGGCTAAGGAGGAGACCCAGGAAGTCGTACAAGAGGCCGAGAAGGAGACCTAGGAAGCCCAAGAACCCGTGAAGGAGACCCAGTAAGTCGCCCAAGAGCCCCAGTGGATGACGCAGCCGATCCCCAGGAGGAGGTGGACGTCGATCCGTAGGACTTCGATTCTCCGCGTAGGGAATTGAATGCAATTATGCATGATCTTTAAGAAACATCTAGAGTCGAAGAGGAGAAGCTAGGTTAGTTTAGGAGGGTCAAGAAGAAATTGCAGTCCACGGGATGATATATGCCTCCCGAGGTCACAGCCCCCCCCTCCTTTCTAATTGATATTATCCTTATGACTTAAATTGTAGAAAATGATAATGATAACAATATTGATAATGATAATAGTAATAATAATATAATGATAATGATAATAGTAATGATAATATAATGATAATGAAAATAATTAATGATAAAGATAATGATGATAAGATAATGAAGTCCCCCAAGAGGCCGAGAGGGAGACCCAGGAAGTCCCCCAAGACCTCGAAAAGGAGACCTAGGAAGTCCCCCAAAGGCCGAGAAGGAGACCCAGGAAGTCCCCAAGAGGCCGAGAAAGAGACCCAGGAAGTCCTCCAAGAGCCGAGAAGGAGACCCAGGAAATCCCCAAGAACCCGAGAAGCAGACCCAGGAAGTCCCCCAAGACCCCGAGAAGGAGATCCAGGAAGTCCCCCAAGAGGCCGAGAAGGAGACCCAGGAAGTCCCCCAAGAAGCCGAGAAGAAGACCCAGGAAGTTCCCCAAGAAGCCGAGAAGGAGATCCAGGAAGTACCCCAAGAGGCCGAGAAGGAGACCCAGGAAGTCCCCCAAGAACCCGAGAAGCAGACCCAGGAAGTCCCCCAAGAAGCCGAGAAGTAGACCAAGGAAGTCCTCCAGAGCCCAAGGAGGAGACCCAGGAAGTCCCCCAAGAACCCGAGGAGACCCAGGAAGTCGCCCAAGCGGCCGAGAAGGAGATATAGGAAGTCCCCCAAGAGGCCGAGAAGGAGACCCAGGAATCCCCCAAGAGGCCGAGGAGGAGACCCAGAAAGTCCCCAAAAAAGGAGGAGACCCAGGAAGTCCCCCAAGAACCCGAGAAGGAGACCCAGGAAGTCCCCCAAGAGGCCGAGAGGAGACCCAGGAAGTCCCCCAAGAGCCGAGGAGGAGACCCAGGAAGTCCCCCAAGAAGCCGAGGAGGAGGCCCTGGAAGTCGCCCAAAAAGCCGAGGAGACCCAGGAAGTCACCCTTGAGCCAGAGAAGGAGACCCAGGAAGTCGCCCTTGAGCACGAGAAGGAGACCCAGGAAGTCGCCCTTGAGCCCGAGAAGACGTTCCTCCACTGCGTTCCTCCAAGGACGAAGTGGAAGGTCTTCGAGGCCCACTTCCAGGTAACTTCCTTGGAGGTCGCCCTTGAGCCCGAGAAGGAAACCCAGGAAGTCCCCCAAGAGGCCGAGAAGGAGACCCAGGAAGTCGCCCAAGAGGCTAAGGAGGAGACCCAGGAAGTCGTACAAGAGGCCGAGAAAACCCAGGAAGCCCAAGAGCCCGAGAAGGAGACCCAGTAAGTCGCCCAAGAGCCCCAGGTGGATAACGCAGCCGATCCCCAGGAGGAGGTAGACGTCGATCCTAGGACTTCGATTCTCCGCGTAGGGGATTGAATGCAATTATGCATGATCTTTAAGAAACATCTAGACTCCAAGAGGAGAAGTTAGGTTAGTTTAGGAGGGTCATGAAGAAATTGCAGTCCACGGGATGATATATGCCTCCCGAGGTCACAGCCCCCCCCTTCCTTTCTGATTGATATTATCCTTATGACTTAAATTATAGATAATGATAATGATATAATAATGATAATAGTAATGATAATATAATGATAATGAAAATAATTGATGATAAAAATAATGATTATAAGATAATGAAGTCCCCAAGAGGCCGAGAAGGAGACCCAGGAAGTCCCCCAGCCCGAAAAGGAAGACCAGGAAGTCCCCCAAGGGCCGAGAAGGAGACCCAGGCAAGTCCCCCAAGAGCCGAGAAGAAGGAGAACCCGAGAAGGAGACCCAGGAAGTCCCCCACGAACCCGAGAAGCAGACCCAGGAAGTCCCCCAAGACCCCGAGAAGGAGATCCAGGAAGTCCCCCAAGAAGCCGAGAAGGAGACCCAGGAAGTCCCCCAAAGAATCCGAGAAGCAGACCCAGGAAGTCCCCCAAGAACCCGAGAAGGAGACCCAGGAAGTCCCCCAAGAGGCCGAGAAGGAGACCCAGGAAGAACCCGAGAAGCAGACCCAGGAAGTCCCCCAAGAACCCGAGAAGTAGACCAAGGAAGTCCCTCAAGAGACCAAGGAGGAGACCCAGGAAGTCCCCCAAGAACCAGAGAAGGAGACAAAGGAAGTCGCCCAAGCGGCCGAGAAGGAGATATAAGAAGTCCCCCAAAAGGCCGAGGAGGAGACCCAGGAAATCCCCCAAGAGGCCGAGGAGGAGACCCAGAAAGTCCCCCCCAGAGACCCAGGAAGCAAGACCCGGAGGAGACCCAGGAAGTCCCCCCAAGAGGCCGAAGACCCAGAAGAAGAGGGAAGACCAGGAAGTCCCCCAAAGAGGCCGAGGAGACCCAGGAAGTCCCCCAAGAGGCCGAGGAGGAGACCCAGGAAGTCGCCCAAGAAGCCGAGGAGACCCAGGAAGTCACCTTTGAGCCCGAGAAGGAGACCCAGAAAGGAAGCGGACCCAGAAGTCGCCCTTGAGCCCGAGAAGACGTTTCTCCACTGCATTCCTCCCAGGACGAAGTGGAAGGTCTTCGAGGCCCAATTCCAGGTAACCTTTTCCTTGGAGGTCGCCCTTGAGCCCGAGAAGGAGACCCTGGAAGTCCCCCAAGAGGCCGAGAAGGATACCCAGGAAGTCGCCCAATGAGGCCCGAGAAGGAGACCCAGAAGTCGCCCAAGAAGGCCCGAGTAGTAGACCCAGGACCAGTCGCCAACAGACCGACCGAAGACGACCCATGAAAGTCCCCCAAGAAGGGAGCAAAGGAGAACCAGGACAGTCTCCCCGAACCGATCCCTAAGAAGGAGATCCAGCCCGCAAGTCCCCAAAAGAACACAACGAGAGAGACCCCAGGAAGTCCCCAAAAGACCGACGAAGGAGAGACAGGAAGTCGCCCAAGAGGCCGCAGGAGCACCCCAGGACCCAGTCCCCTTGAGCAGAAGAAGGCAGCACCCATGTAAGTCCCCATGAGCCGATGCAAGCGACCGTTCCTCCACCCTCGCGCTCCACCCCCATGTGACGAATTCGCCGTCTTCGAGGTCCCACTCTTCCAGACCCCCTTAACCTCTTCCTTCCCCCGGACGGTCGCCCCTGAACCCCGAGAAGGAGACCATAAGGTAAAAAGTCCCCCACAAGAAGGCCCGTAGCATGTGGTAGACCCATGGAAAGTCAACTCCACACCACGCCAAGGAGCATCCCTAGGATAGTCCCCCAACGAGGCTCGAGAAAGGAAAGACCCAATGAAGTCCCCCAAGACCGTCGACCAGGAGAAGGACACCCAGGAAGTCCCCAAGAGTCGAGAAGTAAGCACCCAGGAAATCCCCAAGACCCCGATGTTGAAGGACATCCAGGAATCTCCAAAGCCCGATGAAGTGAGACCCAGAAAGTCCCCCNTCCTTATCTGGAACTGCCCTCCCCTCCCTATGTTCCTCCTCTCTTCCCTCTTCTCCCTCTCTCCTTCCACCCATTAGGCAATTCTTCCCTTCCTTCACCCATAAGTTTCCCCCTCTATCCGTCCTTCCGTTACTCCCTCTTTCTCTGTCTACCTCCTTCCATTTATTAATTCATTTTGCCATCCCTCTATCTCCCCTTTACCCTTCCCTCCCCACTCTAACCATCCAGCCATCTATTTATCTTTCCATCACATTTCCTATCTTATTACCCTAACAAACATCACCATCCAAGGCATGCATACAACACACCATACATACATACATACATACATACATACACACACACACACACACACACACACACACACACACACACACACACACACACACACACACATATATTATATATATATATATATATATATATATATATATATATATGTATGTATGTATGTATGTATGTATCTATGTATGTATAAGGAAGAGGAAATCCAATGCGGCCGAGAACTGCATTATTGCAACTGCAAAAGTTTCGGAGATGCAAGTTCCATCATCAGTGTTAGATTAATTACAATCAAATAATATACACAAATAAAACAAAAGCGTAGAACCAAAAAAGAAGAAAAACTTGAGAAATCAACAAATGACGACAGACAAGAAGTGGGAAGTAGGTAAATCTATTACGGTCACAGATTTTTAATTCAGTATTATTGAAAAGGTGACTGGAGGCGCGAGCGCTCTCCACTGAGCAGGATGGTTTGCCCAGCTGAGGCCGGTTCTGACTGATGAAGCCATCGTGAGGTCGACCCCACTTACCTAGCCGTGGCAGCTAGGACACGTTAATAGGTAATCCACATTCGAACGTACTTCAGTTACACTTTTCCTTTATCTTTAAGAAATTACAAGCGGTATTAGTACTGTAAAAGACAAACCGAAAACAGACCTGAGGATAGTATAGTCTGAGAATTTTGTTCGATGGCTTCCTCAGACATATCTACTTCGTTTCCTAAAAATGGAACGAGAACTAAATAATATTTCAGCTGCAACCACCCTGTCCACAAAGTGGCCTAACGACCGTTGCTTTTTGGTTGGTGCCTGTTGCCTTGGTTGGTCGTCATTTGTTGATTTTTCCTTTTATTTTGTTTTATGTTTTTGCATGGTTTTGTGTATACTATTTGAATGTAACTAGAGTTAATGTCCTTGTTTTTGTTCTCATTTTAGCGCTGATGATCGAGATTCCATCTCCTAACGTTTGCATTTGCAATAATGAAGTTCTCAGCCGCGTTGGTTTTCCTCATATAATAATTCGATTCCCAAGGGACCCAGTCACAACACATTATATACATACATACATAAATTAACATAAGTATACATGCATATATATGTATGTATGTATGCATATATATATATATATATATATATATATATATATATATATATATATATGCATATGTATATATATGTATGTGTGCATATGTATATATATATATATATATATATATATATATATATATATATATAATATATATATACGTATGTACGTATGTATCATATATATATATATATATATATATATATATATATGTGTGTGTGTGTGTGTGTGTGTGTGTTGTGTGTGTGTGTGTGTGTGTGTGTGTGTGTGTGTGTGTGTGTTGTGTGTGTGTGTGTGTATATATGTATGTATGTATGTATGTATGTATATATATATATATAATATATATTAGAGAGAGAGAGAGAGAGAGTAGAATCCCTTTCACGGCAGCACCAAAGCGATGCTGCGCGCATATAGACAGGCAGAAAACTTCTTTGTTGGCGTGTTCGCTTTTGTCTCTCTTCGCGTTTGGGCGACTCGCTGTTCATTTTGTGAGATCTTACTCCTGTCGAAGAGTTCAGAGAAGGAAACGAATATTATTGCATTATGATTAAAAAGTAATACTAATAATAACCCTTGCAAATGATGTGAAACTGGATGATCCATCTTTTTGGTTAATCACTATACAAATGAAAGGTTTTAACATTTCGTGTGTATTACGATAATAGCTTTGATACTTGCAACTAAATTAATGAAAAAATGCGATTCAGCTTCATTGTTCCACCCTTTCAACATGATCCTAACATGGGCCAGTTACCCCTTTTGTTGATAATGGCCCCTTTTCTTTAGTGAAACGTGGGATTTCAAGACTTCACTTCTTTTACTTTTAAAATATTCGCCACAAATTTTGTATGTTCCTCCGACCAAGGCTTCCAATCGTCTCGCCTTGACGCCGCCTCTTCTCGATACAAGTCTTTTTCGATGGTGTTTGTAGAAAGGAAGATATTTATTCTTCCATTCTCGTCGAATTTGGCAATTAACTGCTCAATAGCTGTCTGGCACACACACATGTGTGTGTGTGTATCATTTTTGTCTTTGCATCCCTCCTCCCCCCCTCTCTGTCTCTCTCTCTGTCTCTGTCTCTCTCTCTCTCTCTCTCTCTCTCTCTCTCTCTCTCTCTCTCTCTCTCTCTCTCTCTCTCTCTCTCTCTCTCTCTCTCTCTCTCTCTCTCTCTCTCTCTCACACACACACACACACACACACATATTTTATTGTATCATAAATCTGTGCTAACATTGATTCTCACGTATGGATACCCAGATATGAGGTTCTGGCTCTTTGATAAATGGAAGGAGACAGAGAGGGGGAAGGCGAGAAAGTGGAGAAGAATGACATTGGTGATACACAAAGAGTGGGGAGAAAAAGAGGGAGAGAGAGAGTAACAGAGATATTATATGTTTGATTTTTTTCTTCTTTTTCGATGAATCAGTGTTTATGGTTTATATGTTATTTGTTTAGTGCTGCACCTGATAATATCTATTGGATGCCGTGTCATACTAATAATTTACATACATGACAATAGCAAACTGTTATTGCAATTGCTCATTTAGAAGAATCACCTAATATAATGCTGGTAGAGGCTGCTGTGGAACAGAGGCGTCACTCGCACAGGAGAGAGAGGTGGGGGGGGGTGTATGGGAGAGACAGACAAGATGAGGAGAGAGAGAGAGGGGGGGGGGATGGGAGAGACAAAGATGAAGGAGAGAGAGAGAGGTGGGGGGTATGGGAGAGACAGACAAGATGAAGGAGAGAGAGATAGAGAGAGGTCGGGGGGGGGGGGTATGGGAGAGAGAGACAAGATGAAGGAGAGAGAGATAGAAAATAAAAGTTATTTCATTTGTTACAATCGTTATTCTTATTATGTTACGATACATATAAGTTTAAGTTGAACATATAATTAATTGTAGTATATATGTCTTGCCAATTCTTATTTTTTGAAACTTTGTGTCATTGGTGAGTTAAGAGATGTTCCTTTAATCTGTGGGTGTTGTCGACGTGGTTCTCCAATGTCATGAAACTGTCAATGAGTGCGCCTAGGTTTCTCTCCGGTAGTGCTCGGTCTTCTGTGGCGGTCTTCAAATTTTATGATTGTATTTACAGGAATATCGGCAATGTTTTGATAGATTGTGTTTTATGTGGATTTATCTTGAAACCATTTGCGTCAAAGTATCCTTTTACTTGTGAAAGCGTCTCTTGGCTCTTTTTTTCCCAGATTCGGGGTCCGACATTTGCTAAAGGAGGTGGCAGTTTGAGGTGTTCCATTCCATAAACAACCGTCAGGTACTCTATAGTAAAAATAAATTTCTTTTTTTCGGGTTCAGTAGGCTAAATGGAAGTGGTTATTTGTCTTATATGTACCAAGGAGGCTACGATGAAGGTGGTGCCATGTGGAGCAGAAGGAAACTGAATACTTGGCATCCATCTCAGTCGCCTGCCTCAGCCACGCCCTCTTTGATGGGCGTGCACTCGGCACTATTATCCGTACACAGTACGGATAATACTTTGCGGTTTTGTAAAGATCCTTAATTCGAATAACGTAACCAGCTTTATACGTACAACAAATATAAATATTTTAGTTGAATATAGATTCAGTGCACTGTTATGCTCGCAGTCCTTGGAATCTTTTAGCTTAGTGTATGGAATTCAGATATATGATATATAACCTTGATTATTACAATATACAGTAAAGAAGACGTAAAACACAAGACACTATCATGACAAAATTACGTAGAATGTTTACACACAAACAGACCACTTTCCCGCCATTTTTCATTATTCATTCAGTGTCACTATCAATATGAGGACAACAACAAAAGTCAACGTATTTGTTTAAGCTTGCGAAACTATTTTTATCACACTAAAGCTTAAAAACAATCAGGAAATAATCATATTTCGCTTTGTGTTTCCACTGATCCCAACGGGGTTAACACAGCCTCCCTTATAGATACCTTGACGTGTCCCTTGCCCTCAGTACTCCGCAGCATAATCTAAAACCATCGCCTGCAGTGTTGGTTTACCCGCGGGCGCACCTGCGAGGAGGTCGGGTCCTGGACGACGGCGTACACTGTGCTCGGCGTCTGCTACCAGTACACTTTGCGTAAGCAGCTGGCTGTGTCCTTCCTGTGGCGGGGAGGAGCTTTGTGTATTGCTCTGTAAAGGAGTTGGTTTTGTTCTGTTGTTGTTACGTTATTTGTATGGCCACGCATGTATATGTGTATAAATAAGCATGTATGTGTACTTGTGGCGTCCTCGCAGTGGCGGTGGTCCAAGAGATTTTTCCAAAATTGCCAAAAAGAAAGTTGTAAAGGACTTGTCAAACGCTAAAATTGCCGAAGTTGCCAAAGCGCGTAGTTGTGAAATTCTATTATTGAATTTGGTAATGAGTATTCTGCAAGTGCCTAGTTTCAATAAGCACTTGCCAATTTTGGCCAAGTTACTGATAAATACAATACGTAGAAGAAAATAGTGTTCCTCAAAGTGTTTTTAGAAGGGCGTTTCCGCAAAAAACGGCGTGGACCCCCTATAACGTTGCGCCTTTAACGCAACCATGAGAGTACATTGGACTCCCTACCTTTTTGAGGCGATCTCCGCCGCTGCGTCCTCGTGCCTGCATCTAGGCAAAGTGTCGACTTCCCATGCAAGTATAGACTTTCCGCGCACAGCCGCTAATGGAGCGTAATAACTACGACACAGTGCCCTTGATTTGCGACATCATAGTCCCTGTTTTGGATGAATTGTGTGTGCTTGGTAACTATATATGTGATATATGAGATTTTTTTGTTGTCTATGTACGTGCGAGTGTGCACATTCAAACGCATCTCCACAACCCACCTTTCCTCCCTCCCCCAGGGGACCCCGTCGCCATCTCCGGCATCTTCAACAACATGTACTTACTCCTGCACGACCAAGAATCCGAGTCCTACGAGGACGACCGAGGCTTCAAAATCCTTATCCACGACCCGCGCGACGACCCTGTGATCGACCTGAGAACCCACGGGACGACCCTGATGGAGGGCTGGGTGAAGGACGTCCGCGTGGCCGTCAGGGAGGTGAGGACCCTGTCCCCTGGGGTCTTGTGGCCGGGACTCAGGGAGTGGATGAGGCTGTTCACGCACTCGTGGCTGTGCTGCCGTACGCAGTCGTCGTGTGCTCTTTATATCAGCTTCAAAAGGACATAATCATGTGCGGGTTTGGAAATTCTACGCTTTGGCTTTGGAAAGTTCTGGAAGTAAGAATCTATACTCGAGCGTGGCTACTTTTTCTTAAGCAGTTTATTTTTAGTGAAACAAAATGATCGAAATGCGCGATTTCTTGGTTTTCGTGTTTTAAAGCTGGTATTCGGCAAAAGGAATCGACACGAGAGAGCTTAAAACTCTCCATACAACGAATGCAAGGACACGAGAATAGAAATAGTGAAATAGATAAATGGATATAAAACACACACACACACAAACGTCTTCATTATGGTTATCTTCGAGACGACTTGCAGTCCGTTCAGCTCGCCGAGCCGCTTCATAAAGCTCTCTCGCTGCTCAGACCTAATCCGAGTTCTAAGAAGCCTCTGTTCAGGGTCGCCTCGTCGCTCCGGCGGCGCACTACT
>NW_020869401.1:63073-65573 GCF_003789085.1 Penaeus vannamei | reverse complement strand
TCTCTCTCTCTCTCTCTCTCTCTCTCCTCTCCTCTCTCTCTCTCTCTCTCTCTCTCTCTCTCTCTCTCTCTCTCTCTTCTCTCTCTCTCTCTCTCTCTCTCTCTTCTCTCTCTCTCTCTCTCTCTCTCTCTCTCTCTCTCTCTCTCTCTCTCTTTTTACGTGCGCAGCAACTCGCGTAAGAACATCGAACTGGTCGAACGAAAGTTTGTAAACCGCCAGGCCCCGCCTCCCGCACGGGTGTTCTGGTTAAAGAGACGAGGAATATGGAATGTATTCGTAGATCTAAACAAACGGGCAAGCAAATAATTGTCCCGTATTTCTTAACATAGTAAAGGCAAGGAAGAAATTTGCCAATTATTTTATACTACATATACTTCACATTCAGGTTTCATAATAAAAAGAATATATTTGCTTTGCATTACTGCAGTGATTACCAATCATACCTTATGATTTGACCAGAGATCCATAGGAAAATATATCACCGATAACAATAATTATCGTTTGACTGGGAATTACCGCATTCGGTAAAATGACAGCGGAAGATAGAGAAAGCCAGAAACGAAAAACGCGGAACGTGGGAGAACCATGGGAGCTGTTACAGAATGATACCCCCCCCCTTCCCCTCCCCCTGGTGATGCGTATAAGAGGGGAAGTGAAGTCTGAGCTTGTACTCGTGGAGTCTGAATGCGTTCAAGTCACAATAATCTGGTTCGGTCTCCTTACGTTTTCATAAGATAATATCTGTTATACAGCTATAGCTCATTATACAATTGCAGTATATAGTTATAAATTAATATTCAACAAATGTTGCATGAAGTGCTACAAAGCCAGCCAGTTAGAAATGGCAACAGGCCTGCACGCCCGCAGCAGGCGCCCACTCACACGCCATTGAAGACCGGGTGCAGCGGCGAGTCCTGGGCGAGGCAGAACGAAGCCCTCTCGGGGAAGTAGGGCTCGGGCAGCGCGTACATTTCGCAGATGTGGCCGTAGTTGAGGGCGTAGAAGATCTCCCACTCCATGAACGCGTAGCCGCCCCCCAGGACTCGCCCCACGCCCTCCGTTGCCGACTGCACGAAGTCCTCGGCCTCCATGCGCTGCCACACGTCCTTGATCAGGGGCGTGTCGGAGTCCTGCAAAAGAGAGTGGGCTGGCGAGGTGAAGGCGCGGAGTGAGAGACGAGTGGGTATCATGATCATCATTATCAATGTTATTATTATTATCATTAATATATCTATCAATATTATTATCATTATCAATATTATAATCATTATCATTGTTATCTTTATTATTATATATCATTGCAATTATCACTATCATAATGATAATAATGATAATAATACTTATTTTTATTTTCATTATTATTTTCATTATAATTATTATTATCATTATTATTATAGTTACCATTATTATTATCATCATAATTATCATCAAAATCATCATTAGCATTATCGATTTCATCATTATCTTTATCATTACCATTATTATCATTTTTATCATCATTCATATTATTATTAACATCACTATCGTCATCAATACTATGATCATGCACATTAGTATCATGCTCATGTATTATCATTCATATTATTACTACAACACTATCATTACTCTTATTATCATTACTGTAATTATCATTATCACCATCAGGATCATAATTATGAATATTGTTATCGTCAACGAAGATTATCCGTGATTTTCTCGCTCTGTTCTGTTACATTTAGAAAGGAGAACTGATGGCATGCACGTCCGCGTGTGTTCTCAGAAGAAAAATGCATGATTTTTTTTTTTTTTTTTTTTTGATAAGTTTAAACTGGAATCTACAACAAAAGCATGGATATGTTCACATTCTTGCACTTTAATGCAATGGATGAATTCCATTAACATAAAATATCGATACTTCTGTTACATATGAAAGTTCAAACTAACAAAGCATTAATAAATGCTTTAATAGGTGTATTTCTGAGAACGCATTTAGACGCACACGCTTTCAGTTGACATACATGTATTTCTCCAGGTGAATAGAATGAATGCACATGTCAAGGAGGCAAGTTGATGGCAGGTATGAGCATAGCTGTCGAGGTGTCTCGGAGCCAGCAAATGCCTGGGAGTTTGCTAATGGCGGCGCATTCTAGAGAATTACTGACGTGGACACTGATGGCAAAGATGGATGCTTTGATGCAAAATTCACTATCATTAGTTTGTCGCACCTAATGATTGTTAAACCATTTAAATTGCTATTGCTGTTATCATTATTATCATTACTATTATTATTAATTCATATATATTATTTTTTACGGAGCCAAGGGATTGCCATGTTGTCCTGTGTCTGCCCTGATTTCCCCGTGTTATCTGGTCATGCAAGGTGTGAATTCAATTAAACCAGAAGAAGTGATAAATAGAATAATATAAAGTGCGTTTTCAACCCAGGCGATATTGTTTTAACCAAGCACATGATATAGTATCAGCCTTTTACGCATTTCAGAAGATATCAATCAACAGAATT
>NW_020869401.1:52500-57500 GCF_003789085.1 Penaeus vannamei | reverse complement strand
ATAATAAAAATAATAATTACAGCGATAATAATGATAATCGTTGATGATGACGATGATGATGGTGATAATGATAATGATAAAGATGTAGGCAAAGATAAAGATGATAAAGATAATGATGATAATAGTAATAATAATAATAATGATAATAATAATAATAATGATAAGATAATATATAATAATAATTGGTGATGGTGATGATTACGATGATGATGATATTGATATCGATAATACCAAAAATGATAACGATTTTGATAAGCACAACAAATAATGATAAATCATCACAATAATGCCAGTGATAGTAACAAAACACTAAGCCTCTGGCGCTAGCGAATCGGCCGCGAATCCGGCCAATGGGCGACGAGGATGATGACACAACAGACGAAGTTACGTGAAGTTGGTGACCTCCTGAAGGACGTCGAAGACCTTGCCCAGGACGCCCCGCACGCGCACGGCGCCGTCGCCGGCCGCCCTCAGGAGGGTCAGGGGCTCGTACTGCGAAGGGGAGCCGCCGCCACGCGGTCATCGGCCGGGAAGGAACGGCGAGTGAGGCGTGGCAGGCAGCCGCGCTACTGCGACCAATGGCGGTGGGAATGGTAGTGACAATGCTAATAATGATAATGATCACAACAGCAGTGATGATAACAGCTTAATGATCTTGCTGATGATTATGATAATTATGACGATAACGCAATATTCAGTGAAGTAGTAATAGCAGTGGCTAACGGAACAGCAGCAGCACATGATGATGATGATGATAATAATAATAATAATAATAATGATAATAATAATAGTAATAATGATAATAATAATGATAATAATTGAAATGATAATAGTAATAATAATACTTATGATAATCATAATAATAATACTTATGATAATTATAATAATAATATTAATAATAATGGTGACGAAACGGAGACTGGAGTCAAAATTCAAGAATGTAACTGAACTCACAAGGAAAAGATTGCAATCAATAAACCCGACAGGTTAAAAGAACCTACATGATGCTCCGGGAAAATGAATTAAAACGAAATAGTAATAAAATCAAAGTGGCAGACCAGAAAATGCAAATAATGAAAGTAATAGATAATGGATTCTTGCATTCATCTACCATACATGAACATGGTCAAAGGTTCATAATGAGAATATAATGAGGAAAATAATATTGTTATGATATTCAAATAGGCAAGAAAAGTACAAATAGCTAATTGATACGATGGAACGAATGTTCCTGAGGAAATATATAATGGAATACTGAGGCCTCGTACATTAACTATGATAAAATCCTGCTAGAGAGGGGCACGTGATATCCATAGCAGGTATACAGTATCCGCACCTAACATGCAGGTTTTCCTGTTTAAATGCGCTTCATCTTTTCAAATACCCTTTCATTCCTTATTAAACATACGTTTCCGTTCGCTCTTGAAACTATTCGTTCCCTCTTTAACATTCACATGTAAAGATTCAAGAAGGGTAATGATTCTCTTCCTCGCCCCGCCCTCCGCCCACGCCCGACCCGCCCACCTCGATCGTGGTGCAGACGAGGTGCAGGCCCGTCAGGTCCCTTCGCCTCCGCAGCGGGTCATCCACAGGGGCTTCGAGAGTCCCGAAGGCCAGGCTCTTCGCCGCGACGTCCACTTCGCTGGGCTTGGAGAGAGCCATCGGAGAGCCACGCGTCGAGGCCTCGTGCATCCGGCTTTCAGCGTTGCTATTCGTCCTCGGGCGAGCGTCGCCGGCTGCGTGCGCGTCGGCGGGGCTGGCGGAAGGGAGCCAGCGCCCCACGGGGCCAACGACCTTCTGCGGAAGGTGTCTCCCGACCTGGTAGATCTCCGACAGGGTCGCCGGCTCGCCGTCCAGGCCGAAGCGGGTGACGGTTATCTTCAGATGTGATGGGATCACTCAGAGCCACGTGCTTGTGGTTTAATTCATATCCTATATCCTAGTAATCTAACCTAATGATCAATTCCATAAGAAAATTCAGTTCCGCGTTTGGCTGAAGGGTCGTAAGGAAATCTTTATTGTTAAGGTTAGACACATGCAGACATTCAGTCGTTCTTTTCTGATTCGTTTGTGTAAGACCGATGCACTCTTAATCACCAAGAAGAATGAAAGATGAGAAACAGAGCCGTATCAAGTGAATTAGTTATTATCCTGATATCAGTAATAATGATAATAGAAAGATAAGAAATATCAATCAGAATCTGCTCTACCATTTGGTTTACAGTAGATACTCATGAAGTACATCAGCATTAGCAATAAAACCTGTTTTGATATATAGTGCATCATACTTCTTTGACATAGCAAAGGTACCAAAAAATCATAAATGCTGATTACTGTTTCCGTGTATATGCGCAAGGTTATGATATAAACGTAGTTACCCAAATGTCGAGCACAAGAAACAAACATTATTGGCAATTTTCGCATGAAATAGCATGCGAAAGTTGGCAGCTGCTTATGCAGATGTAATGATAAACAAATCATGTAATGAACTTAATATGCAATACATCCGAAATTTGTTTTGAATTGATTAGTTACATATGCTTATTTCATATTTCACAAATTCAGTTACTTGCAGTAATATGTCTCTGGGGTCGCGGTCTGGGCTTACCTTGTTATTCAGCGGAAGGTAAATGTGTTCGAGAAGCTTTGGAAACTCTTCGAGAGAGACTAAGAGCCAAGGTCTTCTCAGTTCACTGGCTTTGTAGATCTGGAAAAAATGATGCTATCATTTTCAAATATATATGCTGTTTATACCGGAGCAATTGCCCCCCCCCCCTCCAAGACTTTGACTGGGAGGGCTCGCAGCATCCCTTGCCCCCCCCCCCCCCACCACTCCCCAAGTAAAAGCTGAAATGATGCCCCTGACTTTAGCATAAACAAAACAATAATATCAACTCAGCCATTATTGTCTGTATTACTGTCAAGAATTAAATGTTAGCCTGCACATGGTGTAATACTCAAAACCTGTGTCAAAGCAGTTTCTTACAGAACGAAATTAAAATAATCAAAATAATATGTTCATTTCTATCACCGTCTGTACATTTAATTCCACTTTAGCAAAATCAAATGATCTCATATTTCACCTGCATTAAATGTAAATAGTTCTCATACAGCCATCACTTCTATCATGTTCATAATAAAATAATAACAATAATAATAATAAATGAATAAATGCTCTTGACCTGTTCGAACAAGTCTCTCTGCTTAGGAGTTCGAAGCCTCATGACCCTGAGCCCTTCACAGTTCCGAAGCAGCGTCGAGACCCGCTGAGTTCCGTTCCCGAGCTTCGCAACGCTTGCCTTTCGCCGACGGTTCTCCGCGATCAGGACTGCCGTGAAGGCCCAAGGCAGGCCGGTCAACTGGCGGGTCGTCGTGAGAAGCCAAGGATCAGTTCCTGGGAAAGGGTTAAATGGGAAGGATAAAGGGGTTGCCATCGCCATTCAAATTATGATTTCCATCCTCACCATTTGGTTCATTGCTGCCAACATTATAATCTCCACAAACTATATCATTATTGCTGTTACCTTCATTACTGGCATCCTCATCTGTCATAATCACTTTTATGACGGTGATACTTATATTTACCTTCATTGTCCTGAATCCGAACAATATTGTGTGTGTGTGTGTGTGTGTGTGTGTGTGTGTGTGTGTGTGTGTGTGTGTGTGTGTGTGTGTGTGTGTGTATATATATATATATATATATTATATATATAATATATATATATATATATGTCGAGATCATTATTGATTTAGTTATAATAAATAAGAGCAAATTATAATAATCATTTATAAATGGTTTGTATGTTTAAATGTTAGCAATTCATTTGGGGGAAGGCAATGACCGTTATTTTAACGATCTCTCGCCATACGATTTCCAACTCTCTCTCTAAACAGTTAAGCTGAGTGCTAGTACCTAAAATCATTTTTTTTTTTTTTTTTTACTCTGATATAATTGATTTTAGTGCTTGATAAGTTTATTGACATAACTGTCAAATCTCTTTGCACTGATTTGTGATAATAGAGACGATTCCCGACTCGCCCTGTGAACAGAGAGGAGAAATGGAGAAGCGGCGAGAACAACCGCAACGGAAACGTATGTTTAATAGGGAATGAAAGGGTATTTGAAAAGATGAAGCGCATTTAAACAGGAAAAGCTGCATGTTAGGTGCGGATACTATATACCTGCTATGGATATCACGTGCCCCTCTTTAGCAGGATTTTATCATAGTTAATGTACGAGGCCTCAGTATTTCATTATATATTTCCTCAGGAACAATCGTTCCATCGTATCAATTAGCTATTTGTACTTTTCTTGCCTATTTGAATATTATTTGCAACAATATCCTTTTCCTCATTATATTCTCCTTATGAACCTTTGACCATGTTCATGTATGGTAGATGAATGCAAGAATCCATTATCTATTACTTTCATTATTTGCATTTTCTGGTCTGCCACTTTGATTCTATAACTATTACATTTTAATTCATTTTCCCGGAGCACCATGTAGGTACAGCCAGCAACAAAAGCGGTGACGCCTCGCCAGTCCTGGGCTCGGTGAGACCATGCCATTCTTGCCCTGAAAGGAGGCCCGCCTTCAAACAACTAGGGCATAGTTAGGATAGTTCGAATGTGAGGAGGTGGGAAAGTACGGAAATCAGGCGAAGTGCAAAAATGACTGAAATATACATGAAGAGAGAGAGAGAGATCGCTTTTATTCCTGTTTAGTTGTTAATTTGGTGGATATATTGGAATCCTGCCTTAAGAAATAAATTATCGCTTATTATTTCGAAAATTATTATGAAGACATCTTATCACATCGTTTTATTTCAATTCCTTATCATATTATCTATATAAAAAAAAAACTTAAACATTGTTGGAACTGTATTCATATCAATATTCGTCGGACGGAAATATCCTTCATTCATATATGATGTATATTAATATATGGCTCTGCATTATCCTAAGCAGCTACTCTCTGACTATTTGGATAATGGTAAAC
>NW_020869401.1:35000-42500 GCF_003789085.1 Penaeus vannamei | reverse complement strand
TGGCAAGACCTTACTTATTGGACATTAAATTACTTAAATTACTTGGCGGGTAAGTGTACAAGTGTAGGTATTTGGTGGGATTAAACGAAAATCCAAAAAAAGTTCAAAGTGCCACTTACAAACAACGATGATAGGAGCGCAGAAACGCTCGTCCCCTTGATAAAAAAAAAAAAAAAAAAAATACTTGATACAAGGTAGCACAATAATTAGTGACGGCTGGGCAGCCTATCGACATTTAAAAGAGCACGGATATACCCTCAAAGTGATAAACCACTAAGATCATTTTGTGGATCGAAAAGACTCGAGTCTCCATACACAAACGATAGAAAGACTGTGGAGGGACTTAAAGGAATGGACCAAGAGTCCTGGCATGCGAGCTGACTATCTCCAATATTTTCTCGCTACCTATTCATCCGTGAATACGAGGAAAGTGCCCTCCACATTTTTTTTTTTTTTTTTTAAGCTGCCCGGCTGTATCCGCCCCAGAGTGAAGAGAAGAGGGAGTTCCCCCCCCGCCAAGACCCGCTTAATGAGGCGGACACCGCTGACGCGAGCGACTCAGAGTCAGGAAGGAATTGGCGAAGCATATGATGTATTCGCTGCATCTAATATTTGTGTTCAGGTGCGATATTCCTATGATATCAATAGTAAAAGAATGTTACTGTGTGTGTGTATAATATATATACATACATATATATATATATGTATGTATATATATATATATATATATGTATATATATATGTATATATGTATATGTATATGTATATATATGTATATGTATATATATAAGTATATATATATATTATATATATATATATATGTATATATTATATATATATTATATATATATATATATATATATATATATGTATATATATATTATATATATATTTATATATATTATATATATATATATATTATATATATATATTTATTTATTTATATATAATAAAAATCCTGTATTTACAATAATCATAATATAACCCTAAATTCCTTTAATTAATGAGCGAAGGATATGGATAAGTTATGCGTACCGTAAGGTCTAGTTGAGTAATAGTTTAGCCCTTGGTATATCGTATATAACTTATCGAAAATGACTCCTATCTCAAATGCATGAAATGCCAACAAACTAACTGGTGCAGTAACATGTTTTTATCACCAAACTGCCGAACTGGCAATTACATAACTCGAATACTGTGGGTACCTTTGCCTTCCACCAAGAAAGCTTCAGTCTGTAACTTGCCGGTGATCAAAATGGTTGAAAGATCCATTGTACGAAGCCGGTTGATATTGACCAGCATATTTATATTTAAAACGAGAGGTAAATAAATTCCAAATAACAGTGCGTCGTGTTAAGCGAAATGCCCAGGCAAAAATAATGTATCGTAATTGCCATGGTTGTGTATCACGAATCGGCTACACGATATATATCATGATAGTATTGACCATATTTAGCCCGTTTTCGGATCACGTCCACAGCGAACGGCAAAAAATGCGTAAAAACGGTAAATATTAAGTCTCCGTTATGTTAAATTGCGCGTATAATGGCGTACGGAGCCTGATCTGACAGCGGTGTTTTTATTTAGACCTATTTAATTTTTCTATCGTAATAAATTTCCGATTTTCAAGGCTTTTGAGATTTTAAGATATATATCACAGAAAGGTTTGAAAATGTGACCAATTTACGCGCGAGACGTCCGCTCGCCTTGTCATTTAGTGGTTGCGGGGAGGCGTGCGCGTGCGGTCGCACATCTCATATTCCGAAAACGGAGGATCGTCTTCCGAGCGTCGCAACGCGCCGTATATTTGGCATTTACCGATAAATATGAGGCCGCTGCAGCTCAAACTATGTTGTATCCCATTATATTTTTCCGGCTCTATAAGATGACGGTGTCCATTGACCTCTATCTACGCGCGTCGCTGTAAATTGTAACCAGGGTTGATTTGAAGATGTTTACTTTCATAACATTTACAGTTTCGGTAAGTTGCATTCATCTTAACAATGAAGCGGCTCTTGATTTTGATAAATGGTTGATTTAGAATTTTAAACTCAAAGAAAAGAGAAAATATGATTGTTACCCCAGAAAATTGAGTTTTCTGTAAATATTTTGCGAATCGTTGGAAGTAGCAAGACCTACACTTTTGGGAACATATGTGCTTGTTTGTTTAGATTTAATGAAGCTCAATAGAGAATTACGCTATGTACATTTTTTTTCTCTTTAAATGACGGTGAAGAAATACGTGAACGACAAATGGCTCGAGGTTTTATGTTGCGTCGCTTACAATTTGATAAGTACATAGTTATTTTTCTAATATTAACGCGATTATTAGATTATGGGCGAATTAAGGTAATTTTCTATATTACCTTCGCCTCTCCGATATCGACGATTTTAGTATCGTTGGATTCCTCTCCCTGTCCACATTGCAAATATATAGTTTTTATTAGCGACAAACTTGGCCCCGATAGCAAGGGAGGGCATGGAAGGTTCCAGGGAAAATGCGGGGTTAAATAACACTGATAATATAACACTGAAAATAACCATGGTTATTCACATGACTTTCCATTGCAGGAGGCTGTGCCCCTGCGATACCCCCTGGGAGGGGCTGCCGCCCCCAACCCCCGCCGAGGAAACAAAACCTCCACCACGTATTCACGGCAGGCTAGAGCGTTTCACAAATATCGTTGATGTTGGAGCGGCGGGCGTAATATTACACTTACCTCGTAAGATTCCCACTCAATCAGCATACTAACCTTGACACAGTCAGCATTGTATACAGACACGATTGTAGTATAATCAGGATGAACAAGGTATACCATGAACAGAAGAGCGGCGGTGGCCCGCCCTCGTCGGCTCGGCGGGTTTTGCGCCTTTTTCGATGCATCTAGTTCGTGTGCGCTCTGTCTTGCCGTAAAGACGTGGTGGATTCTTTGTTTCTTTGGTGGGGGATGGGGGCGGCAGCCCCTCCCCCTAGGGGGGTTGCAGGGGGCTGTGCCCCCTGCAATGGAAAGTCATGTGAATAACCATGGATAATTTCACCGTGGGTTATATTATTAAGGTAATTTTCTATATTCCGTCCGCCGCTCCGACATCGTCGCCCTTGCTATCGAGTCCACCTGTAAACTCGCCTAGCCCCTGCCGCTTCCACCTGTGACCTCGCCTTGCCCCTGCCGCTTCCACCTGTGACCTCGCCTAGCCCCTGCCGCTTCCAAACGCCGTTTGTGTCCCGACGCTGCGAGACCACGGAGTTGGCAGGGCCGCGAGTTCCTGGATTCCCACAGGTCAGAGCTGTTTTTGTTGAATTAGGGTAATTAAAACGACCTTGTGCGCTCCAGCAGGGTAATTAAAAGGGCCTTGGGTAATTGAATAGGGCAAATGAATAAGGTGATAGGGTAATTAAGAAATAAATAGGGTGATAGGGTAATTAAGAAATAAATAGGATGATAGGGTAATTAAGACGGTCCAGTACGAACGCTAGTTAGATTGTGACAAAGGATTTTATAACCGTCTGCTTGAGACTGCCTTTGTAGGTTGTAAGCCAGTGTTCAGAGGGTCTCCTCGTCTAGGATATAAAACTATTTCATTTCTGATTTCGAAGGTGCTTGCCTGTGATTTGCATGCATTAACTGCGGCTGTGGTTGACTGTGTTTTGCATGCATTGTGTATGTGGTTGCTTGCAACTTGCATGGATTGATTGCGTCTGTGGTTGCCTGTATTTTGCCAGTGTTTTGCGTGGCCAATTGCCTACCTGCCTTTCGCATACACTGAGTGCTTGCCTGCCTGCCTGCCTGGCTTTCACATACACTGAGTGCTTGCTTGCCTGCTGCCTGCCTGGCTTTCACATACACTGAGTGCTTGCCTGCCTGCCTGCCTGGCTTTTACATACACTGAGTGCTTGCTTGCCTGCCTGCCTGCCTGGCTTTCACATACACTGAGTGCTTGCCTGCCTGCCTGCCTGCCTGGCTTTCACATACACTGAGTGCTGCCTGCCTGCCTGCCTGGCTTTCACATACACTGAGTGCTTGCTTGCCTGCCTGCCTGCCTGGCTTTCACATACACCGAGTGCTTGCCTGCCTGCCTGGCTTTCACATACACCGAGTGCTTGCCTGCCTGCCTGGCTTTCACATACACCGGTGCTTGCCTGCCTGCCTGGCTTTCACATACACTGCTGCCTGCCTGCCTGGCTTTCACATACACTGAGTGCTTGCCTGCCTGCCTGCCTGGCTTTCACATACACCGAGTGCTTGCCTGCCTGCCTGCCTGCCTGGCTTTCACATACACTGAGTGCTTGCCTGCCTGCCTGCCTGGCTTTCACATACACTGAGTGTGCCTGCCTGCCTGCTGCCTGCTTTCACATACACTGAGTGCTTGCTGCCTGCCTGCCTGCCTGGCTTTCACATACACCGAGTGCTTGCCTGCCTGGCTGGCTTTCCACATACACCGAGTGCTGCCTGCCTGCTGCTGGCTTTACATACACGAGTGCTGCCTGCCTGCCTGCCTGGCTTTCAACACACACTGAGTGCTTGCTTGCCTGCCTGCTTGCCTGGCTTTCACATACACTGAGTGCTTGCCTGCCTGGCTGGCTTTCACATACACTGAGTGCTTGCCTGCCTGCCTGGCTTTCACATACACTGAGTGCTTGCCTGCCTGCCTGGCTTTCACATACACTGAGTGCTTGCCTGCCTGCCTGCCTGGCTTCACATACACTGAGTGCTTGCCTGCCTGCCTGCCTGCCTGCTTTCACATACACCGAGTGCTTGCTTGCCTGCCTGGCTTTCACACAGTCAGTGCTTGCCTGCCTGCCTGCCTGCCTGGCTTTCACATACACTGAGCCTGCTGCCTGGCTTTTGACTGAGTGCTTGCCTGCCTGCTGGCTTTCACACACACTGCCTGCCTGCCTGCCTGCCTGGCTTTCACATACACCGAGTGCTTGCCTGCCTGCCTGCCTGCCTGGCTTTCACATACACCGAGTGCTTGCCTGCCTGGCCTTTTCACATACACTGAGTGCTTGCCTGCCTGCTGCCTGCTGGCTTCACATACACAGTGCTTGCCTGCTTGCTGGCTTTCACATACACTGAGTGCTTGCCTGCCTGCCTGCCTGGCTTTCACATACACTGAGTGCTTGCCTGCCTGCCTGCCTGGCTTTCACATACACTGAGTGCTGCCTGCCTGCTGCCTGCCTTTCACATACACTGAGTGCTTGCCTGCCTGCCTGCCTGCCTGGCTTTCACATACACTGAGTGCTTGCCTGCCTGCCTGCCTGCCTGGCTTTCACATACACCGAGTGCTTGCCTGCCTGCCTGGCTTTCAACACGAAGTGCTTGCTGCCTGCCTGCCTGGCTGGCTTTCACATACACTGAGTGCTTGCCTGCCTGCCTGCCTGGCTTTCACATACACAGTGCTTGCCTGCTGCCTGGCTGGCTTCACATACACTGAGTGCTTGCCTGCCCTGCCTGCTTGCCTGGCTTCACATACACTGAGTGCTGCTGCCTGCCTGCTGCCTGGCTTTCACATACACCGAGTGCTTGCCTGCCTGCCTGGCTGCTTGCCTGCTGGCTTTCACATACACTGAGTGCTTGCCTGCCTGCTTGCCTGGCCTGCCCTGCCTGCCTGGCTTTCACACACAGTAAGTACTTGCCTGCCTGCCTGGCTTTCACATACACTGAGTGCTTGCCTGCCTGCCTGCCTGGCTGGCTTTCACATACACTGAGTGCTTGCCTGCCTGCCTGCCTGGCTTTCACATACACTGAGTGCTTGCCTGCCTGCCTGCCTGCTCACATACACTGAGTGCTTTGCCTGCCTGCCTGGCTGGCTGGCTTTCCATACACTGAGTGCTTGCCTGCCTGCCTGCCTGGCTTTCACATACACTGAGTGCCTGCTGCCTGCCTGCTGGCTGGCTTTCACATACACTGAGTGCTTGCCTGCTGCCTGCTTGCTTTCACATACACTGAGTGCTTGCCTGCCTGCCTGCCTGGACACTGAGTGCTTGCCTGCTTGGCTTTCACATACACTGAGTGCTTGCCTGCCTGCCTGCCTGGCTTTCACATACACTGAGTGCTTGCCTGCCTGCCTGCCTGCCTGGCTTTCACATACACTGAGTGCTTGCTGCCTGCCTCCTGGCTGGCTTTCACATACACTGAGTGCTTTGCCTGCCTGCCTGCTGGCTTTCACATACACCGAGTGCTTGCTGTGCCTGCCTGCTGGCTTTCACATACACTGAGTGCTTTGCCTGCCTGCCTGGCACATCGAGTGCTTGCCTGCCTGCCTGCCTGGCTTTCACATCTGACTGCCTGCCTGCTTTCACACACACTAAGTGCTTGCATGCCTGCCTGCCTTCATCAGATGTGTTCTGCGATGGACCACACATGTTCGTAGGGTCTTAATTTTTGTTCCATTACTTGGGGACAAAAGGTTAAGCGAATGTCTACTAAATGTGTATGGATATGTATTTTTTATATCAACATCTAACCTGTGCGATGTGGACATAAGAAAAGATGCAATGTACGCACTGTTTCAATAATAAATAAGTTACGCTTAATTTTTCCTTTGAGCATTATAGAAGATAAATTCAACAACTTGGGAGACTGAAGGTTTGGAGGAATCGTTTGGCAGCTCTCACTGTCCACAGTTGTGACCTCAGCTGAATGCTGTGCAGTTGTAAGATGGGTAATTACCAGTACGAGGGTTGACCATAATGAGAGAACGTGAGAGAGAGAGAGAGAGAGAGAGAGAGAGAGAGAGAGAGAGAGAGAGAGAGAGAGAGAGAGAGAGAGAGAGAGAGAGAGAGAGCGTGTGAGAAAGAGAAAGAACGTAAGAGAAATATATATAGAGAGATGATGCGCAGTTATAAGATGGGGTAATTTACCAGTACAAGGATTGAGCATAATGTCATAGAGCTATCAAATACGATCCCTCTCCGCCCTGTTGAATTTGGAATGTGGCTGATTCCCTGAACATACTCGAAAATCTTGCTTGAAATTTTAAAATATTGCAGCGAATTGCCTTTCGTGCGTGCCTACTGGTGGGTGTGCATACACAGGTGAATCTTACATCATAGCTCTGCATTTGATTTCTAAGGCTTGTATGTTGGTCATAATATCCTGCGTCAGATGTTGAGATCATTCCTCTCACTCTTTCTCTTTCTCTCTCTTCTCTCTTTCTCTTTCTCTTTCTCTTTCTCTTTCTCTTTCTCTTTCTCTTTCTCTTTCCTCTCTTTCTCTTTCTCTCTCTCTCTCTCTCTCTCTCTCTCTCTCTCTCTCTCTCTCTCCTATCTCTCTCTCTCTTTCTCTCTCATTATCGGATGTTAAGATCATTTCTTCTTCCACATGATTCCACTCGACCCGCCCGACCGCGCAGTGGGCGTGCTGGAGGGCGTGGCCGTCCGCCCGTCACCACGGCCATCGGCGACCAGAGATTTCCGGTCGTCTTTGCCCCGACGACGACTCGCCAGGGAGCGTTTGGCTGCCACAAGGGAAAATAGTGCGGATTATTCTCACTACC
>NW_020869401.1:17500-25000 GCF_003789085.1 Penaeus vannamei | reverse complement strand
TCCCACCATAGCCGCCGTGTGGTTTCCGCCCGAGGAGAGAACGACCGCTACAGGTAATGACAGACTCATACATATGTATACATATATACATGAATACACACGTATATTCATACAGATACATGTATGTGTATATGAAACACATACATACATTCATACATATTTATACATACATACATACATATATATATATATATATATATATATATATATATATATATATATATATATATAGGGTAACGACGGGTCGCATAGCCGCATCCACCCTTTGTTTTCATCTTTTCGGATCCTTCATGGCAAGCGCGCCAGGAAGGACTCGGCTCGAGCTCCTTCACAACAAGTTTGATCGATCTGCCCAAACCACGACCTCCTAGGTCGTCCCACAGGCCTCTTCCACCCAGGGTTGTCTCTTTTACAGAGACAACCTGGTGGGCAGGATCATCCTGTGGGAAGCGAGCCAGATGGCCATATAACCTGAGTTGGCGATCACGGATTGTGCAGGTAGTAGGTCCTGTGTCAGTATCACGGTACATCAAGATGAGACTCCAAGGCATAGGATAATGTCCAGGTTTCACTTCCATATAACAAAACTGGCATTATCAGGGCCTTGAAAACTCGTAGCTTGGCTTCTTAGACTCTTGTCGAGAGAGTTTATGACCTCTGCTGCCAGGCCAATCTGTCTCCTGACTTCCTGGTCTGATAGCCCATAGTTATAAACTACACTACCAAGGTATGTAAAATTCTCTGTGACTTCAATGTCTTTGCCGTAAGCATGTACCGACCGGACAGGCTCTCCTAGCAAGTCCCCAAAGTCCTAGATCTTGGTCGTGGTCCAGGATACCTCTAGACCAAAGGGCTTTGCTTCATTACAAAACACATCCACAGCCACCACTAGGGTTTCCAAAGACTCAGATAGAATAGCAACATCATCGGCAAAGTTAAGGTCTGTAACTTTGATATTGCCCAGAGTTGCTCCCCAATGGCTTTGAACAGTAGCTCTGCCCAGTATCCAGTCCATGCATGTGTTGAAAAGTGTAGGTGCAAGGACACAACCTTGCCTCACTCCTGACCTAACAGGAAAGAAGCTCGACAGGCCCCCACCACACCTTATAGCACTTTCAGTACCAGTATAAAGACTTGCTATTAGTCCTATAATCCTTGTTGGAATTCCTCTCAGTCTCAGGATCTCCCAAAGTGATTCCCGATGCACTGTATCAAAAACCTTCTTGAGGTCGATGTAGGCTGCAAGCAGGCCACAGCCTAACTCACGACAGCGCTCTATAATGACTCGAAGCACAAGGATACGGTCTATTGTGGACTTACCAGGAGTGAATCCTCCAGATGGTCAGGACAGCATGGCACCATAGGTTCACCACCATCCTTAACAGTTCAGCTGGATGCGAAAATACCCGCTGTTTTGCCACTCTTGGAGATATCCCCTTAACTTTAGTTAGGGCAGGTAGATCCTTATTGATGGGTGGGTCCGCGGAATCACGGCACTATCCAAGTTAACTGTTGGTGGGTCAACCTGACACAACTGCTCAAAATACTCAGCCCAATGCTTCCACACCGCAACAGGATCTGAGACGATCTGGACACTTACTAAGCGAGTTGCAGTCACCTGTAAAGAGGGCTTGGAATTCAGCTTGGTATGCAGGACGAAGATCATTTACTAAGAAATGGCCTTCTACTTGCTCTGCAAGATTCCTAATAAACTGTAACTTGTCCCTTAACAGAAGGCCTCTCTTGCTGGGTAGGAGGGGCATTTCCCCTCCCCCAGTATTTCCAATTATATGTGACATTGCCGATGGGTTATCTCTGGGAGGAAGAGGACTGACAAGGCCCACCTCCCCCGAGCCTCCCATTAATCCCAGGGGGCTTAGGGGCAGGAGTTAGTACAAGGCCAGGGCGTGTCCACACGCGGGTGAGCCATGACCCTGTACCTCTGGGGCCTCCTGCTGCTCCAAGATCTTCTACAGTTCAGCCTGAGGCGCAAGGTACCAGTTTCCATAGGTGGCCACGAGGAGGCACTGCTGAAGTCTCGATTTTGGAGAGGGCAGGGGAGACGTGCAGCGCTGCTTCCTTTTTCGCACTAGGCTAGGCATGCAAGCACTTAACACCATCTAGGCTACCATGCTGTCGCTTCACACCACCCTGCGCATGAAGCACCCCACCCATATATATATATAATATATATATATATATATATATATATATATATATATTATATATATATATATATATATATATATATATATATATATATATATATATATATATATATATATATATGTACATACATACATATATGTGTGTGTGTGTTAACTAAAATACAAGCACAATAACGTGTACACCCATATAAGAGCAAACACTGCCACACTAAACACGAAATAATGAAATCAAACCCGCTCTTTTCACTATTACGCCTATATATAACCAAACATTCATCATACAATACATAACAACATGTCATGAAACCATACCAAGATACCAAACCTCTCCCTCTCGTGGTCTCAGCTGTTTCGCAGGTGTTGAACCAGCTGGGCAACGTCGGGAGTTACATGGAGCCGCTGCTGGTCAGGTCGCCGAGGAACGGGACGACGACGGAGGAAATTCGGAGTGATATCAAACGGCTGCTTTATATTGGTAAGGCGTTTTTCTTGCTGTTCTGGTCAGTTGTTGTTGTCATTGTAAGAGTTTGGGGGCGTAGAGGTTGGTGGTGAATTAAAGGGGACTTGCTTGAGGAGTTTATTGAGGAGGTAAGGCGTGACCCCTGAGAGTAACCCTCCGCCCCGAGCGAGGGTGGAGAGTGACCTCCTGCCCTGTGACTCCTGCTAGGTCTTGGTTTGCCTCTGGTGCTCTCTCCCTCTCTGCCTGACGAGACGTCCTTATATCCAGCGACTCCTTGTCCTGCTGGCGGAGGTGCCTGGTACCATATTCTTGGGTGTCCATTCTTCAGGGCGTGACGAAGGGCTTGGTCGCCGGAAGAGAAAGTCTTGGGCTGGCAAGGAAGGTGTGGACAGCTGTTTCCTCTGGACTGAGAGAGGAAGGCACAGCTTCCGTTTCGACCTTGGGAGGACGGAAGCATATTGCTGACAGTTGTTTTCTGTGTTGTTAATGGTACAGCTATTATTGTTATTACTATTATTATCAGTGTACAATTATTATTATAATTGTATTATGATTATTATTGTTTTTGTTGTAATCATTATTGCTATTATCAGTATCATCATTATTAATATCACCATCATCATCATCACTGTTATTATTACTTTTAAACATCCAATCTCATATATACATACTTTGAAAAAAATAAAATAGATAAATTAGCAACTCATCCCGGATTCTTTGGTAGTCCGATACGCCGTCTCTTGTCTTTATTCTAATCACCTGACATTAATACTTATGTTTGGACGTGCTTTGCATTATTAAATTTTATATACGATATGTTTTATTGTTTTGTTTCGTTTTCTTTTATTTTGATTTTTATGTACTACCTTTAACAACGGTCTAGTATTTTTCTAAAAAAAAAAAAAAAAAAAAAGAGAGAGCGTGGTGAGTTGCCAGTTTTTGTTTTTGTTTTTCCTTCCCGAGATTGGATGGAGCATAACTTTACAATGGGTCTGTTTTTCTTCATCTTTTTTCTTGTCCATAAAGACGCTGCGATTGCTGTCGCGTTGTTGGCGGCCATCTTGGTGTATTTCCCGAAGAAGCCTCCGCTGCCGCCGTCAGTTACGTCATCCGTTGAAAGATACGATTTTCTGACGAGCATAAAAAAGGTGTTCAGGTGGGATGAGGCTTCGTTGAGTTGGGTTGAGTGTATTGGATTTTATTCGTAATACACACACACACACACGCACACACACACACACACACACACACACACACACACACACACACACACACACACACACACACACATACACACACACACACATATCTATAGGTATGTGTGTGTGTGTACATATATATGTATGTAGGTGTGTTTGTATTCTATTTTATTTGCTTCACATTTTCTTCTGAAGGCATCTACCTTGATCTGTAAATGATGGTGAAATGTAAGAAAAATTAACAGTTAAGAAAGGACAATATGAAATCATTTTCCCTTTTAATTCTGTGGCTGCATTTTATCTCATATTTTTCCTTGTTTCTTGTCATGTAAATCACACACTATATGACAGTATCCACAGCCGTAGATGACAATAGATAGCTACATAGAAAGTCATATTGAATTTATCTGTGTAGATGCATGTGTGCGTGTACTATAAATATAAATATCCGTGCTATAGTGTGTATTATCTATATATAGGGCGTGGTTCGTGTGCGAGCAAGTGGTGTGTTATTTTATTATAATACTCATGCTCTGTTATGTGATAGTGATGATTATTAATATATAATATATATATATACTATATATATATATATATGATGTGTTTATGTACTGCACTATTATTTCGTAAACTTGAGCAGGTGGATTCATGAGCAGGAGTAAGTTCATGTGGTAAGTATCTCTTTGTGTGATTGTGGTGTGTGCGTGTGTGCTACCGTGTGTGTGTGGCGGATCATTGTCTATATACTATAATATNATATAAATATATAATAATATAAAATAACATATAATATATATATATATACATATATATATATATATATAGTAATAATATATATAATATATATATATATATATATATATATATATATATATATATATATATATATATATATATATGTAGCTATCTATCTATGTATGTGCATAAGGATCAGCTGAGTGTGTATTCAACTGCGTGAGAGAGGCCTGGAGGGCGAGTGAGGTCACCAGCGAGACCCGGCTGATATGTGGGGTCTTGTCCATGAATTTCTAAGGAAGAGAAGTGAAAGTGATACACTGAATTGGACGAAAAGAAAAAGAAAAGCAATGTAGTGTGGATTATTGGCCCATTCCAAATAATATTCCAACAGGAACAGTGACCCCTTCAAAATACAAAAAATGGGGGGAGGGCAGAATGAAATGTTACAAAATCAGGTGGGTTCTCATCTCCATAGTGATCTGGACCAAAAGGTGGAGACCAGCAGAATGCACGAGTGAACGGGGCAGGTACTCTTAGATAGTCAGGCATTTGGTTTGATGTTTTGCTTTGCCAGTGTGCCCTCTCCCCCTCCCCTCCCCCCCCCCCCCCACACAAGAATACACTCCACGCCTTTATTTTGAACACAGCATGAACAGTTTGAATAACGTAAGAAGTGAGAAGTTGGATCGGTGTCAGGATGGTGAGTGGATAGAGATAGTGAGAGACTAGACTGGGAATTTGGAAGACGGTTTTGAGAGGAAGAGGGGCCTATGCCGCACGTGCCACTGAAAAGCCTGGGATTCTTATTGACATTAATATGAAGTAAAATTTTCCGCAGCAAAGAAGAGGGCAGGATATTTCAGTAGGTAATGAGTAAAACATAAAGTCTTCTGATATAAGACCGGTTTCTAGTTGCAGAACAGTGATGATTCCATACCTCCCTTGTGTGTTAATCTACATCATACTATGACTGTCATTACATATCTTAAAAATAATCAACAATGAAGATATTTTCATGGCAAGCTTCCAATAGTACATAATACAATTTGCAAGCTCTCTGCTACATTCTCCTTATATTAAAAGCAGGTAAACCATGTAAAACTGACACCTTTATCAGCTACACTATAAATGGGGTAATTATTTTTTATGAGTATGTTTAGGGATCAACACTTTCCATTTATATATTATCTCTTATACCCAAAGGCGAAATTTGAATTAAGCTTATATATATATAATATATATATATATATATATATATATATATATATATATATATATATATATAATAATAATATATATACATATATATATATATATATATATATATATATATATATATATATATATATATATATATATGTATATATATCAACAGTATAAGCATTTAGCAAATGGAAAGAGAGGCAAAAGTCTATTATCTAATATTCCAAGAATATGTCAATACATGGTTTAAAAAAAGTGCTCAGGCATTGTGCATTAGGGCAGAGGAAGCCAGACAACAGGCATTGGAACCACACTGCATCTGGCGCTTTCGGAAAGGAGTTAAGAAAATGAAAATAACAATTATTGTCTGGGATGTGGTTTTTGTCGCTGGCAATATTAGGAATATCTGCATTTCACACTTTGTACTCGGCCACTCATAATCAGATGTTCACTGTACAAGAAACTGTAGAAATATCTCGATATTTAGTTATTACATTTGTGTGTGGGTGAATGTTCTTCCTGGTGATGGTGATGGTGGTGGTGATACGGTGATTCAGTGAGGTGTGGGAGATTATTTTCTGTGATACTTTTTCCAGTCAGAAATCATTCAACTCGTTGGTGAGTTCATGTGACCTGCATTACCTTTGTAACCACCTTTGTAATGGCTGAACTTCTGTTAAAAAGAAGTTTAATATATTAGTATAAGAAATCAGTATATATTCTAGAAGTGTAAGAAAGGATAATACCAGCAAAATTATCATTATTTGTATACGTTATATCTACTGTCTTCTTAACACCCAGTTTACTCCTCACCAATCTTAAAAGAACTCGCATTTTGACATGCAGAAAAAATGCTTTTTTCCACTGTCATTACATATCCACAGTTGCAAAAAGAGAAGGAAATAACAGGAAAAAATCACGGAGACTGCATTGATTTGGTGCAATTAAGATTCTGAAAAGTGAAGAGAATTTTGTAAGGATGTTAGAAGCCATCAAAACAAAAGCTGATCAAGTGTTTTTTTTTTTCTTATCAGTTCCTGTTACTGTCACTGGAAGTGCTTTTGCTAAATTTATTAGTTTTATGAAAAAGAAATTAAATACGTGTCACATATATGACAATTGAAAGGAAAGTGTCCTGGAAACTGACAATACTATATATGTTGACTCTTCTCTCTTCTCATAGTAGCCGACTGGGAATCACTTTTCTTCCTCAGAAAAAAATACAAAACGACATGTGAATGAAAGAAATAAAGCATACAAGACTTCCATCAACAGAATAGTCGGAATGTATTGCTTAGGTGTTTTGTGTTGACCTTCAAAAGAAGATGTACCTATGCAACATGTTAGAACTGCCTCATGGGACTTCACATAGGAAACCAATGGCTTTTCCTCCCATGTCAAATAGTTGTTTTCGAAGGCACTGAAATGCTCCCAACTATAACCTTATTTTTTAATGAAATGTTGACCTTATTTAGGAAATTAAAAGAAAAAAACGGTGTACACTATTATAAAATGAAATAAGATATAGGGTATATTTTTAACACTGGCTTCCACATTAATTTTAGTGGATTCTCGTTGTTATATCTGGAGTGAGAAGGCAAGCCGCTGGGTCGCCAGAAGCCGAGGTTTTTGTGTGAAAGGAAATTGGCTGCAGTTCCTCTCGCTGCTTGTGACGCATCGGCCTTCCCTTGTCCCACCTACATGGATGAACAAAAATAAGAAAGAACACAGT
>NW_020869401.1:2500-5000 GCF_003789085.1 Penaeus vannamei | reverse complement strand
CCTCTGTTGCCAAGGCAATAGGGGTAACTAATGTAATAGTTTAAGAAATTCTGGATCCAGAACCCGTTCCGATTCACCACCAAAGTGCTATGGCTTCTAAGCTAGGCCAAGACACAGCTCTGGTAAAAAAAAAAAAAAAAAAATCGGTCCATAACTTTTTGAGTTATCCACTAACCAACCTTCAAATGAATAAACTAACTAACCAGCGCCACCCAAAACATGACCTTGGCAGAGGTAATAACTTTTATCATGATAATGATAATTGTAATGACTTGATATATATCGTATATTTGCTTGTAATATACCAAGAATTGTTACGTGTTTTTGAAATTTAGTGTAGCTTCCCCCTGACGCCAACATTCCATTTTCTATATTCCTCGCGGACACGGAGGTGAGTCGCATTTACGATAACCAATTTGTAATTATTCCTCTGACGCCAACATTCCATTTTCTATATTCCTCGCGGACACGGAGGTTATTGGAATTACAAACTGTAATGCACTGTAAGTAAAGTATCATTATAAAGGAAAGTAATTAACCACAACTGAATGTTTTATAAAGTTACTCTTGTACATTATTAGAATCATTTCTTTATTAAGAACTTTTATTCACAGAACAGATATAAATTACATATTCTGAGTAATTGTGTGATCACTTAACATTATTCTCGCGACAATTAAGTATTAAATCAAAGAAAAAATCTAATGTTTAGCTGCTAGGAGACGAGATAAGAAGCATCACGAGTAGAGACAGCACTACTAGTGAATATATAAGGATCTCTGGTGACCTGAGCGGCTGAAAGCTTTGTTTACAGGCAGTGTAAGGATTGCCATTTGATAGAAAACACCTTGGCAGAGTTATAAGATTCACTGTGGAAGCATAAGGCAGCTCTCCGTCAATAACAGTTAATACAGGGCATTAGCAGTTACCAAAGGGTTCGCTGTCTAATATGACTCCGAAGAATCGGCGTCACTGGACGGCTTAATTAAGGCTCCTCGCGATCTGAGACCAGCAGAGGGACGGAAGGCCCACAGTTCGCTTTTCCGAACTGAGTAATTTCCTTGTGATTTTGATAGACCTGTGAGAGTGAATTTCCTTATGTTTCGTTTCGTGTTCTCATCAGGAGACGAGCATTCGTTGTTAGGCGGCGCTGATGTCTGTTCTGTTGGGCGCACGATGTCTCCCGGCGCTAGTTATGATTCCCGGACTTCCTTGCTTTGCTTCCCGCCATTTCGGTAAACAAAGGCGCTTATCTGATTATCGAAAATGGCGGACCCTTCTCATCCTGTGGTCCGCGATGTTGATAATAATGATGATAAAAGATATATGAAATTATGATAATGATAGCAATAAAAGTATTGATAATGATAATGCTAATCTATATATATATATATATATATATATATATATATTTATATATATATATATATATATACATATATATATATATATATATATATATATATATATATATATATATAGAAGAGAGAGAGAGAGAGAGAGAGAGAGAGGAGGGGGGGGGCGGGGAAGAGAGACAGAAACAAAGACAGAAATAAGAGGAAACAGAGGAAACAGAGAAAAACAAAAAGAAACACCACCACCGACGAAAAAAAAAACGCCAACAGAACACAGAAGGCCCAAAGAGTGTCTTGAGCGACACACTCAAAAAAAAAAAAAAAAAAAAAAAAAAAAAAATCCCAGTTACGTCTTGTCTGTAGCTTGGCCTGATTCACAGAGGCTGTCTTGATTATGAGGAGGAGGAGGAGGAGGGAGGAGGAGGAGGAGGAGGAGGAGGAGGAGGAAGGAGGAGGAGGAGGAGGGAGGAGGAGGAGAGGAGGAGGGAGCCGCAGGGGAGGGATTAGATTAATAGGTAGGGAGGTGGAAGGGAGGGAGGGAGGGAGGGAGGGAGGGAGTTAGGGAGAGGAGGGAGGGAGGGAGGAGAGGAGGGACGGAGGGAAGGAGGAGGGAAGAGAGGAAGGGAGGGAAAGAGGGAAAGGAGGGTGGGATGGGAAGAAGGGAGCGTGGGAGGGAGGGAGCGTTGGAGGGAAGGGAGGTAAAGGAGGGGGAGAAGAGAGGGAAAGAGGGAAGAAAGGGAGGAATGGAGGCAAGAATGGAAGGAGAGATGGAGGAAGAACTAGAGTGGAAATACGGAGGGAGGGAAGGAAAGGGAGGGAAAAAAGGAAGAAGGGAGGGATGAGGAAAGGAAGGGAAGGAGGGGAGAATGAGGGAGGGTGAGAGCAAGATAGCAAGTGAAAAAGAGTGAAAGGGGGAAATGGAAGGAAGGGGAGAAGTATGAATGAAAGAAGGGAATGGAAGAGCAGAAGGAAGGAAGAAAGAAGAAGCACTGAAGAGGAGGAGAATGAGAGAGAAGGCGGAGGGATTTCGGAGCATTCATCGAACGCACTCCATTTACCCCCCCCCACGCAGACACTTACCCATCCTATCAACACAACACACGCACACGACTCCCTCCCAGATCTACTTCCCGCCGAAGTCCCCG
>NW_020869400.1:89491-113710 GCF_003789085.1 Penaeus vannamei | reverse complement strand
CTCGCTTCACCATCGTTCCTTCTTTCCCGCCCCTTTTTCTTCCCTCTCCGACTTTACTCCTTCCCGGCCTGAGAGGCTCGTTCGGCTCCTAGCCTCTAGCAGCTCTCTTTCCCTCCCTTCATTCCTCCCTCCCATCCGGCATTCCTCTCTCCTCTCTTCTCTCTCCTCTCTCTCTCCTCTTCTCTCTCTCTCTCTCTCTCTCTCTCTCTCTCTCTCTCATCTCTCTTCTCTCTCTCCTCTCTAGTCTATCTCTCTTTTTCCTTAGCTTCGCCACAAGTTCCCTCCTTCCAACGCAACACAGGCTACTACCCATCTTGTAGGCCTATCAAACGATTCCTAATCTCTTTTCCCTTCCCTCTTCTCTCTTCCTCCGCCCCATTCCCCCTCTTAACCCGCTCCTCCCCTCACTCACATTCTCTCTCTCTCTCTCTCTCTCCTTCTTCTCCTTTCTCCCTCGCCGCCCTTCCCTTTCTTTCCCAGGTCTCCCTCCCTTCTCCCTCGCCCCCCCAATCTCACCCGTCTTCCCTCCCTTCTCCTATGCCCTCCCATCTCTCCCCCCTTTCTCCCTCGCCCGGTCCCCCCCCTCTCTCTCTCTCCCTCGCCCGCCCCCCGCCCCTCCTGACGTCACAAGTTTCGGCCTACAGCATACGCACAACATTCCCCTTGGCCTCTCCCGCCACATCTGTAACGCAGGCCTACAAAACGGGCGCTGTTGACATTGATCCAAGTTTACGAGGGAGAGAGCGAGAGTAGTGGAGAGTGAGAGATGTGAAGAGAGAGAGTGTGAGGGAGACAGAGTTGAGAAGAGAGAGATGTGAAAGAGAGAGAGAGAGAGAGAGAGAGAGAGAGAGAGAGAGAGAGAGAGAGAGAGAGAGAGAGAGAGAGAAGAGAGAGAGAGAGAGAAGTAGTAGTAGTTAGTAGTAGTAGTAGTAGTAGTAGTAGTAGTAGTAGTAGTAGTAGTAGTAGTAGTAGTAGTAGTGTAGTAGTAGGTAGTAGTAGTTGTATACTACTAATTACTACAAGCAGTAGTAGTACTGACATTAGTATTAGCAAAATCAACCTCATAGTCAGTACTATCCCTCTCAGGGTCTATCCAATGCACCGGCCAAATGCAACTGCAGTTTAAGGGCAACTGCACTGTTAACGATAACTATAAATATAAAGAGGGAGATAATAATGATACTACTGATTATGTTAAACAATAACAGGGACATAAATAAATAATGAAAATAAATAAAATAAATAATAAAAGAGCTTGGAGGGGGTCATCTATTTTCACCCCCTAATATCATTACTCAAAATTATCAAAACCCATTTTTGCTGTTTGGATGATCACCATCGCCGGCAGAAAAAGATAGACAAAGAGAGAAGATACGAGGGTAAATAAAGAAAAGGGGAAGAGATAATGAACGGAAACTAAGGAAAGAGATATGGGGGGGAAATAAGGAAAGGAGGAAGAGATGAGGGGAGACGAGGGGAAGAGATAATGAGGGGAGATAAAGAAAAGGAGGAGAGATAATGAGGGGAAATTAGGGGAAGGAATAATGAGTGGCAACAACGAGAGGGGAAGAGAGAGCGTGGGAAAACACGAAAGAGGAAGAGACGAGGGGAAACAGGGAATAATAATAACGGAAAACAAAGAAGAGGAAAAGATAATAACGGGCAGATAACACGGAGAGAGAAGAGATAATGCGATAGGAAGAGACTGAGAGGAACTAAGGCAACAAGAAGAGCTAGTGAGACGAAAAAGAGGGGAGGAGATAAAGGAAGGGGAAAGAAGAGATAGAAAGGGAGAGATAGTGTGAAGAAAAGCGGGGAGAGACAGGGAGGGGGAAAGAAGGGACAGAAAGGAAGAGATGGTGAGGGGGAAAATAAGAAAAGGGGAGGGGGAGAGACAGGAGGGGGAGCAAGAAAAAGGGGGGAGAGACAGGGAGGGGAAAACAAGAAGAAAATAAAAATGAGAGGATTTTTTTTCTCTCCTTTCCAAAATAACTTTACGGGCACGGCTTCGGAAAGATATCACATCCGGAGTCACGTGCTTCGGGTGGGTGACCTCTGGTGGCAAGAAATAAAAATATTGCCGACGGAACTTCGAGCGAATTCGTTCTCTCTCCCTCTCTCTCCTCCTCTCTCTCTCTCTTCTCTCTCTCCCTCTCTTCTCTTCTCTCTCTCTCTGTCTCTCTCTCTCTCTCTCTTCCTCTCTCTCTCCTCCTCTCTCCTCTCTCTCTATCCGCTCTCTCTCTCTCTCCAGCTCTCTCTCTCTCTCCCTCTCTCTCTTCCTCTCTCCCTCCTCCTCTCTCCCTCCCTCCCCTCTCTCCCTCCTTCTCCTCCCCTCCTTTCTCTCTCCTCTCTCCCTCTCCACTCCTCTCTCTCTCTCTCTCTCTCTCTCTCTCTCTCTCTCTCTCTCTCTCTCTCTCTCTCTTCTCTCTCTCTCTGCTCTCCCGTGGTTCTTCTAGATAAAGACAAACATTTACATTTTTTTTTCTCTCTCTCTCGCTCTCTCGTCAATCCCTCCCCTTTTCCTCTCCTCCTTCCTATCTTCCTTCCTTCCCTCCCCCCGCTCCCTTCTTTATCCTGATCCTCAGTATACCACCGTTTACCATCGTCTCACATCTCATGGCCTTGAAAACGTGCGGAGAGAGTCTGGGTAAACGAGAGACAAATGAGGTATACACTTATATACTTAAGGAAAAGAGGACATACACAAAAATCATAGATTCGTATCCTTACAAAAAAAAGAGACGAATAGATAAAAAAAATACAAGTACACTTATATACTTAAGAAAATGAAGAGGGTGAGAGAGAGAAAAGAGAAGAGGCGGAAAAGAAAGAGAAAAAAACTAGAATAGAGAGTGAGAAGCAAGTGAAGAAGGGGGTGAATTTTTATTTAACCGCTCTGCATAAGAAATAGAATTCGTGTTTGTTGATATCAACGTCCTAATTTGGGCGAAAACGTTCCCAGGCAACTTTGTGTACACATATACTTACATTTGTTTATTCATTTATTAATTATCATTATATATTATTATTATATTCATTATTATTATTATTTATTATTATTATTATTATTATTATTATTATTATTATATTATATAATTATTCAATTTATTCTTATTCTTATTCTTATTCTTATATTTATTCCTCTGCCGCACCTATTTACCCCTATCAGAATCCACAGTCACGAGAAGAATGGAACTTAGCATACGAAATATAACAACCGACGAGAGAAACCGCTAAGATGCTTCGATTCATTTCCAGTCAAGAAAGGAGCCAAGGGATCGTGGGTCGGTCCAAGCAAACAGGCAAGCAAGCAAGGAAGAAAGCGATGGTCGCGGGCGAATAACTCCCCGTGAACCCACTCGCGAAACGGAGGTCTGGTGTTTTTTACGGGTACAGAGAGGGAGAGGAGAGGAGGGTGGGAGAGAGGAGAGAGGAGAGAGAGAGGGAGAAGAGGGAGAGGAGAGGAGAGAGGAGGGGAGAAGAGGAAAGGAGAGGAAAGGAGAGAGAGAGAGAGAGAGAGAGAAGAAGAGAGAGAAGAGAGAGAGAGAGAAGAGAGAGAGAGAGAGAGAGAGAGAAGAGAGAGAGGAAGAGAGAGGAGGGAGGGAGGGAGGGAGGGAGGGAGGGAGGGAGGGAGAGAGGGAGAGAGAGAGAGAGAGAGAAGAGAGAGAGAGAGAGAGAGAGAGAGAGAGAGAGAGAGAGAGAGAGAGAGACGAGAGAGAGAGAGAAGGAGGGGGAGAGAGGAAGGGAGGGAGAGAGAGAGGGGGGGAGAGAGAGGGAGGGGGGAAGAGAGAGGGGGGGAGAGAGAGAAGAGGGGGGGGGAGAAGAGAGAGAAGACGAGAGAGAGAGAGAGAGGGGAGAGAGAGAGAGAGAGAGAGAGAGAGAGAGAGAGAGAGAGAGAGGAGAGAGAGAGAGAGGAGAGAGAGAGAGAGAGAGAGAGAGAGAGAGAGAAGAGAGAGAGAGAGAGAGAGATGGGAGGAGGGAGGGGGGCAAGGGGAGCGATAAGTGACATAATCAGAGGGCAGGCCAAGCAGGGTGTGGTCGCGGCCAGGAATCAGCAGAGTTCAAGTCACCTGCCCATTACGGCGATGGAAGGCGGCCGGGGCGGAGGATAACAATTTTTTCCCCCTCTCTCATTCTCATTTTCTCTCTCTCTATCTATCTCTTTCTTTCTCTATCTCATTTTTTTCCCTCTCTAACTCACTTTTTCCTCCCTCTATCTCATTCTTTTTTTTCTCCCTCCCTCCCCCTCTCTCTTTTCTCTCTTTCTCTCTCTCCCTCCCTCCCTCCATCTTTCTTGCTCTCTCCCTCCATCTCTTTCTTTCTTTCCCTTTCTCCCTCCCCCTCCTCTCCCTCTCCTCTCCTAGGGGGTGTTGGTCACTCGATGGCACTCCTATCAGGATAATGGTGCCAGGACACCGTCGCCATAAACCATTACTCCGCACCCTAGTAGATAGGACGGAGGGAGGAGAGGGAGGAGAGGGAAAGGAGGGGACGGAGAAGGAAAGTAAGAGGAAAGGAAATTGAGAAGAGGGAAGAAGGAGGCGGAAGGAACGGGTATGGCAGAAACTGGAGAAAAGGAAGAAAAAAGAAAGAAAAAAAAAGGGCTGCAGGGACCGGGGATGGGAGGGGGGGGGACCCAGGCGCACAACACACACACAAGTCCAGGGCGAAGGTGACCTCGCTCTCACAGGTCAACAGGTAGGCGAAGTAGTCCAAGGATGTTTGCGGGTTGTCGGCGGGGAGAGTGATGGCAGCCAGCGGTGCGGCGGAGGTGCCAGCGGAGGGCGGCGGGCCCGCTCGGGACATTTCGCTGGATGAGCTTGGGGAGGAGGAGGTGGGGGCTGGGGAGGGGGTGTGGGGCTGGGAGGAGAGGGGGAAGTGGGGACTGGGGGGGGGGTGGGTGGGGGAAGGGGTGGTGGGCTGGGGAGAGGAAGGTGGGTTGGGGAAAGGGGAGGTGGGCTGGGGAGAGGGATGGGGGAGAGGGAGGTGGGCTGGGGACGGGGAGGTGGGCTGAGGAGGGGGCTGGGGAGGGAGGTGGGCTAGGGAAGGGGAGGGGTGGTGGCTGGGGAGGGGGAGGTGGGCTAGAGGAGAGGGAAGTGGCTGGCTGGGTAGAGGGAGGTGGCTAGGGTAGAGGGAGGTGGGCTAGGGTAGAGGAGGTGGGCTGGTGGGCTAGAGGGAGGTGGGCTAGGGTAGAGGAGGTGGGAGGGGGAGGGAGGTGGGCTAGGGGAGAGGGAGGTGGGCTGGGTAGAGGGAGGTGGGCTAGGGAGAGGGAGGGGCTAGGGGGAGGGAGGTGGGCTGGGGAGAGGGAGGTGGGAGGGGAGAGGGAGGGGGAGGGAGGGAGGTTGGGCTGGGAAGGGGCGGGGAGGAAAAAGGAGAGGGCGGAGGAGGAAGGAGAGGGTCGAGGAGGGCGATACAGATAGATAGCGAGCGCGAGATAGAGCTGGCGAGCAGGGAGAGCGGTGGGAGACTTTAGCCAGCGGCCAGGGAGAGTGGGAGAGCGAAGGAGGGGAGGGAGGAGGGGAGGGGGGGAGAGAGAGAATTGTTCATGAGTTCGCGAGCAGGTGCAGGCATTGAACATGGTCTGTCCGTGAGAGCATGAGAGGAGCAGAGTGACCACCCAGCAGGCAAGAATGCAGGCCGAAGGGCCGGGCGAGGGCGGGCACGCGCGCGCCGCCGGGAGGGAGGCCGGCCTGACCAGAGGTCCACTTCGTAAAAGCTTGCATGGGGAGAGCAGCGAGAGCCTCGCGCCTTCCCTCCGAGCCGAGGGAAGCTGCGCCCGCTCAGTGTGTGAGTGTGCGAGTGTGTGTGCGTGTACTCGCTCGTGTGGACCCCCTGCCCATGTACGTGCAGCACTATATATGTGAGTGTGAGTGTGTGTGATGTGTGTGTGGCATGGTCGTGTGTGCGCCTGTGTGCCGCCTTAAAGGTGGCCGCCCCAGCCGCCGCGGCTCCCGCTTTGATCCCACGCGCTCGCCACGCCGCGCCCTGCCCCTTTCCTCCCGCCGCCCGCCTCCCGAACGCCCGCCTCCTGCTACTGCTGACGGCAAACCTTCCTCCTCAGAGCCCTCGCCGGCCTCCTACTCGCACTCCTTTGCTCTCCGACCCTCCCTGCCAATCTCCTCCTCCTACTCTCGGACTGCTCTTCCTTCTGCTCGTCCTCCCGCCGCCGCTCCGCCAGCGCCTCCAGCCATCCCATTTGCCTCTCCTGCTGCTACTGCATCCCCCGCGCCCTCCTACTATCACCATCTCCTGCTCCCTGCCCACACTCCTCCCCTGTACTTCCTCACTCTCCTCCGTCCTCCTTGCTCCTGCTGCTCCTCCTCCTGTCTCTGGCGCGGCGCTTCGGGACAGCCTCTCTCCCCTCGCCCGCGCTCTCCTGCCGCTCCTCCTGCTTCTGCTGCTGTTGCTACGCCCTTTCCCCTCCGGAGAAACGCGACCTTCTCCTGTTCCCAATCAGCGACGCCGCCCGTGGCCTTTTCTCGCCGCGTCCTCGCCTAAAGAGTCTCTCTCCTTCCTTCCTTCCTTCCTTCCTTCCTTCCCCGGATCTCCATCTCCACAACAACGCCACCAGATGCAACGGCAGATGCAACACCGGCCCCTCCCCTTCTCTTTTCTCTTTGCCCTCCCTCCTCTCTTTTCTTTTCCACTCACTCTCTACCTACCTCTCTGCCTCTTTTCGATTTCTTCCTCTCTTCGTTCCCTCTCCCCCTTCTCTTCTCCCTCCTCATCCCAGCCTCGTTGGCGGTGTTTTCCTAGTATCAGGGCTGGCATCCCGGTATGCTTGCTACCCTTTTACCGGGATGTGCGCAGTGCAGTTTCCCCTACTCTCGCTCCCTCCCTCGCTCACGTCTCTCCCCTCTCCTCTCCTTCTCATTCCCTCCTCTCTCTCGCTCTCTCTCTCTCTCTTCCACTCTCTCTATCCTCTCCTCCCCTCTCTCTTTCACTGTTCTCTCCCTCCTTGCTCTCGATCCCGCACCTTCAAAGCACCCAAACACCCTCCTCGTATTAAATATATCAGCTGTGTACCCTTCTACTACTACGCCCCACCCCCATCTCTTTCTCTCTTCTCTCTCTCCCTCTCCCTCTCCCTCTCCCTCTCTCTCTCTCAAGATCTTTGTCTCATCTTACCTTCTTCCTTCATTCTCCTGGTCCTATTATTATCGAAATCACAATTATCATCATTTCCCTATTTTTCCCTCTCCATGTGGTCATTGCTTCCCTCGCATTTCTTTCTTTCCTTCTTTACTTCCTTTTCTTCCCTCCGTCCCTCCTTTCAGCTTCCCATATGACCTACAGAGACGGAGAGAGACGGAGGGAGGGCATAAGACAGGGTGAGAGGAAGGGCATAAGGAAGGGAGGGAAGGAGAGGATAAGGAAGGAAGGAAGGAAGGAAGAAGGAAGGAAGGAAGGAAGGAAGGAAAGGAAGGAAGGAAGAAGGAAGGAAAGGAAGGGAGGGAGGGAGGGAGAGAGAGGAGGAGGAAGGAAGCCGCTCTAGCTCTGCCCTTCCCTGACCTTCCCTAGTGCATCTTTCGGAGTCCCAAAGCCCGCCCGTCGCGAGTTATTGCAGGAGAATTTTTCCTCACCACACTCACTCACTCTTACTCTCTCATGTCTCTCTCTCTCTCTCTCTCTCTCTCTCTCTCTCTCTCTCTCTCTCTCTCTCTCTCTCTCTCTCTCTCTCTCTCTCTCTCTCTCTCTCTCTCTCTCTCTCTCTCTCTCTCTCTCTCTCTCTCTCTCTCTCTCTCATGCACAAGCGGATGCGAATACGCATACAGCCACAGTCAAAATACAAAGGAAAAGCTGTGTCTAACGAATGATAAAATAAAAAGGCAACAGCGGGAGACTTCGAAACAGGGACAGGCATAATAACAGAGTAAGTAATACCTAAAAATCATAATAAAAGAAAAAAAGAATGAAGAGTATCGAGCTAAAAAAAACAACGAACAAATAATAGTAATGAGAAACGAGTAACAGAGGCGATGAAAGAGAGACCAGGGCGTCAAAAAAATTAGATGCATACAAAGAAAAGGGAAACATTTGGATAGCAACTGAAACAGGATTCCACGTCTGGGGCAAAGACGATAGATTTCAGTTGATGTCTATCACTTACCATTTTCTCCGTCGATCTATCCTGTACCTCATCCATCATCATCTATTCATATGACTTATCTATTTCCGAAGCCTATCTATCTGACGGCTTCCCCCTCTCCATGGACTCAAAGAACGTGGGCGCGGGTACTCACCAGGACCTCCTCGGTGGGCTGCGTGCCGACCACGCTGCAGAAGTCGCCGAAGTTGGAGGCGCACACCTTGCGGACCTGGAAGAGGGCGTCGGAGCAGAGGCGCGTGAACCGCTCCAGGAACAGCCGCTCAGTCATCTCCCGCCCGATCAGCGGCGCCATCTTGGACATGAGCTGCGGTGCATAACGGGGATAGTAAGGCTCCGCGTGCGGTCGCTCGCTCTCGTAGGCTCGCTCGCTCGCTGCCTACGTGCATGCAAGCCGGCGCGGCCAGTCTTATGTCATAAGTCATGCTCGCTCGCTCGCTTGCTTGTTCCCGCCCCTCCTCCTCTTTCGCTTCCCCTTCCACGACATACCCCCTTCTCTCTTCTATTCTACTGCCTGCCACCCCCCCCCCCCCTCTCTCTCTCTCTTCTCTCTCTCTCTCTCTCTCTCTCTCTCTCTCTCTCTCTCTCTCTCTCTCTCTCTCTCTCTCTCTCTCTCTCTCACTCTCTCTCATCTCTCTCTCTCTCTCTCGCACTCTCTCTCATCCGCGATTCATCCAACTAAAAAAAAAAAAAAAAAAAAAAAAAAAAACACACACACGAAAACATGGGAAAAAACACCGACGTCCTCCTACCCCTGCTTACTCCCTCTCTATTTACACACTTACACACTGCGCAAACAACAACAAACCACTCTATCGCTTCCCCCACCCCCACCCCCTACCTCTTCTCTTCTCTTAGCTTCTCCTTCCTCCTACCCTCTCCTACATTGATGAGAGAAAAAATACATACCACAAAGAAAGCATATGTGAGGAGAGAGGGAGAGAGAGGGAGAGGGGGAGACGGAGGGATGAGGGAGGGAGAGAGGAAGAGGAGGGGAGAGAGGGGAGAGAGGGGAGAGAAGGGGGAGAGAGGGAGATGGGGAGACGGAGGGAGGGAGGGAGGGAGGAGAGAGGGGAGAGGAAGAGAGGAAGAGAAGGGGGGGAAAGAGAGAGAGAGGGAGAGAAGGGGGGGAAAGAGAGAGAGGGAGAGAAGGGAAGAGAGAGAGAGGGAGAGAAGGGGGGAAAGAGAGAGAGAGGGAGAGAAGAGAGAGAGAGAGAGAAGGAGAGGGAGAGAGAGAGGGAGAGGGAGAGGGAGAGGGAGAGGAGAGGGAGAGGAGAGAGAGAGAGAGAGAGAGAGAGAGAGAGAGAGAGAGAGAGAGAGAGAGAGAGAGAGAGAGAGAGAGAGAGAGAGAGAGAGAGAGAGAGAGAGAGAGGAGAGAGGGGGAGGGGGGGGGTTTGAGTGGAGACAGAAAACCTTTTAAATCGACGAATGTGGATGGAAGGAAGGAAGGTAAGACAAATGAGCGAGAGAAGAAAAAGGAGGACAGCGATGCAGAAGAGTGCATCCCATCCTAAAAGTGTGAACATCCCCCTTCCCACTCCCCGCCCCTCTCTGTCTCTCTCCCCCTCTCGCTCTCTCTTTCTCTTTTCCTCTCTCTCTTCTCTTTCCCTCTCTCTCTCTCTTCTCCCTCACTCCTCCTCTCCAACCGCACATCGCCGCCACCAGGAGAGCATCCTCGCAGGGTCAGGTTCCCAGGTAGTGAGAAAAACAACATAATCTCCCCTCGAGATAACTTCCCCCCTTCCCAATCCCCTCTTCTCCCTCGATCCACCTCCCCTCCCCTCCCCTTACTTCCCCCCTCCAACTCCCTCCCCTCAGTTCCCCGTCCAACTCCCCTCCCTTACTTCCCCCTCCAACCCCCTCCTCTCTCCCCTCCTTTCTAATGCCTCTATACCCTGCCGTCTTGATAGGTATATGCATGTACATACTATATATATATATATATATATATATATCTACCACATAAATCAAACTACGCTCATTTTTTCCCTTTCTTTCTCTCCCTTTTTTAAAACTTACCATCATCTGACCCGACCATCTTTCTCATTGTATAATTCTGAGGCGTAAGTATTTCACTTGCGTCAATACAGCGCCCTCTTCAATCCCCGCGCTAACAAGTATCACTCACGACCCGTCACTGCTAATTATAGTTGGCACTTACACCTAATTGGCACTGCGACTAACGACTAAAACCTGAAGTTCCTCGATAATAGAGACAAAATTCATTACTCCGGGATACTTTTTATGTTTATTTATTTATTTTTTTACCCGAAGAAACCTTAAATGCAAGGTCTCAGGATATAAATATTCTAGCCTCAATTTTTTTGGTTACATATGGGATTGTAAATTGTAAATTGTAAATTGTGTGTGTGTGGTGTGTGTGTGTGTGTGTGTGTGTGTGTGTGTGTGTGTGTGTGTGTGTGTGTGTGTGTGTGTGTGTGTGTGTGTGTGTGTGTGGTGTCCCAGCGAGTGAGTGAGTGAGTGAGCGAGCGAATGAGTGAATGTTTTTGCCCGTGTCTGTATGTGCGTAAACCAAAATCCCGCGTGCCCCGAACTGGGCCCCCCCGTACCTCGCCCCGCCCCTCCCCCGCACCCCGTGCCCCATCACCACGTCCTTCGGTGCGCATCTTCTCCCTCTCCGTCTCCGTCGTGCTGCCCCGCCGCCGCGCTCATCAAAGCTGGCTGTGATATGACGCAACACCACACATCACACCCACTCTGATAAGCGACGCAGCGGGTCTGATCTCCGCTCTCGCTCCTCCTTCGGGCTTTTCTGGCTTGTCGCATGCGCAGTGGGGAGGTGAGGGTGGGGTGGGGTGGGGTGGGGGGTTGCATGCAGACAAACGCCGTAGTTGACATAAAATATGGAGGAAAAACTTCAATCTGCCTTTATAATTTACGAATAAAAACGCCGTTATCATTTTCGTTATCACCCAAGCCATGTTTTCACCACGTGCAATGGGCATGAGGTGGGCATGTCGGTATAAAGGGTGGGTTGAGGAAAGGGAAGGCGGAAGGCGGAAGGGGGGGGGGGCATGAGGTCACGAACGTATAAGATGAAAAATGAGAAAATGGGAAAGAAAGAAAGAAAAGGAAAAACATAAATTTCATCAAACTAAAAATCTTGTCATATCATCCTTAAAACCCCCCAAAATATTTCTCTCTCTCTCTCTCTCTCTCTCTCTCTCTCTCTCTCTCTCTCTCTCTCTCTCTCTCTCTCTCTCTCTCTCTCTCTCTCTCTCTCTCTCTCTCTCTCTCTCAACGAAAGTCGTGCGAAGTGATGAGTCGTACTACGGCTTCATCAACCTTCCCCCCTTTGCCTAATCCCCCCCTCACCCCCCGCCTACCTGCTACCCCTCCCCCCCCCTCAAAAAAGCACTAAAAATACCGACCACGAAGGTATAGCGGCACGACTTCCCAATGTGACACTCCATGTGACAGACAAACAGTGCTTCTGACGTCGCCCCTGACACCGCCCCAACGACATGAGCCCCCAATGCGACAACCTCCCTACCCCCCCTTTTATCTCCCCCCCCTCTCATTCTCTCGTGGCACTCTGGCAAAGGAGAGGGGGGAGAAGGGGGAGAGGGGAAGAAACGTGGCCCTCCTATGATGTGGCGTCATGGCCAGAACACACACACACACACACACACACACACACACACCACACACACACACACACACACACACACACACACACACACACACACACACACACACACACACACACACACACACACAAGGACGCCATGTGGTCAAATGAAGTATGTGGCTCGCGGATGCACTACATAACACCCCCCTCCCACCTCCCCCACCCCCGCCCACCATCTTCCCCTTCTATTTGCATCGTGCACCGCGGCGTCTTCCTTGCAATGATGAGCGTTGCAGCCCTGTTGCTACTCTAATTGGAACCAATTGCCTTTCTTATTCCCATAGCAATGTCTGCCTTTCCCTTTGTCCATTTTCTTAGATCACTATCACTGCTTATCACCCAAGAACGTCGAAGTTCAGATAGAAATGAAAACAAGACATACAAAGCGACAAATAAAGGAGAAAAATTAAATAAAAGAAGAAGGGGGGAGAGGGGAATCGTTATATTTTTGTAACTTCTTTTCCTACTTATAAACCGTTTAGATTTTCCGCGCAAGCTCTCTCTAGTAGTAGTAGTATAGTAGTAAGTAAGTAGTAGTAGTAGTAGTAGTTAGTAGTAGTAGTACTACTAGTACTACTACTAGTACTAGTACTACTAGTGCTAGTGCTAGTGCTAGTGTAGTAGTGCTAGTTAGTAGTAGTACTAGTAGTAGTAGTAGTAGTAGTAGTACAGTAGTAGTAGTAGTAGTAGTAGTAGTATAGTAGTAGTAGTAGTAGTAGTAGTAGTATAGTAGTAGTATAGTAGTAGTAGTATAGTAGTAGCTAGTAGTAGTAGTAGTAGTAGTAGTAGTAGTAGTATAGTAGTAGTAGTAGTAGTAGTATAGTAGTAGTAGTATAGTAGTAGTAGTATAGTAGTAGTAGTATAGTAGTAGTAGTAGTAGTAGTAGTAGTAGTAGTAGTAGTAGTAGTAGTAGTAGTAGTAGTAGTAGTAGTAGTAGTAGTATAGTATAGTATAGTATAGTAGTATTTGTTGTTGTTAATACGCAATAGCAAAATTAATAATCGTAGTACTCCTAGCAAAAGAAATAATAATGATAACAAAAAATAACGAGCAATAACAGCTACAATAACAGTAACAATGGTAATAACAATGCTAAAAAAAGGGTGAAGGGCGACCACAACGATGTTAAAAATTACAGACCATAATACTAGCAACGGCCCTAAATCACACATGTAGAAGAGAAGAAAAATAGAAAACGGAACAAAACAATAACAAATAACAAACAAACAAACAAAAAAGCGACGGCGACGGTGCATTAACGGGGTAAGGAGGGGAATGGAGGGGAGGGGAAGGGCGGCAGGGGGTGGGAGGTAGGAAGGGAAAGACAGGACGGGGAGGAAAGGAATAGAAGGAAAGGGAAGGAAGGAGTTGCTGGGGGAGGGGAGGGGAGGGGCAGGGGGGAGGGAGGGGAGGGAGGGGGAGGGGTTATCCCTTTCGCTGGATTTGGTGCCGAGTTCTCGCTCATCAAAGCTGGCTGTGATATGATGAGCAGCTAATGACATACAACAGCCACTTTGTGAGCCAGGACCCGCACAGCTGCTGCTCTAGAGGGACCCAGGTTACTGGCTTGGCCCCTCCCTCGGACGCACGCACGCCCGCACGCCCGCACGCACGAACGCCTCGGCGACTCGCCAAGAGCAAATGATAATAATTATAATAATAATGATAATAATAATAATAACAATGGTAATCAATAATAATAACAAAATTTTAAATGAAAGCAAAAAAAAAAAGTCTTTACAAAAAGAGTACACTAAAATAAACACAAAAAACAAGTTGTAGTTGCTTTGCCGAAGACACAAGAAATATATTAACAATAACAATCAACACCAAACCTCTTTACACATCGCCACGCCCTAGGGCTTAGAACGTAAAAACTCGAGAGATAGCAATATACACTCGAATAAAACTCTCCGTAAATACAGATATAAACCTACAGCTCTTCCTATGTGGCGTGGATAAAAAACAATGGAAAATAGTAATAACATAAAAGACAGCCTTCACCCATAAAAAAGAAAAAACATTTCAATCAATCCATACGTCAGTCTATCGACCCATCATCATCAACAAAAGACACTACCTTAAAAGAAAAGAAAAGAGGCAGAGAGCTCACCGGAACAGAATGCAACGGTAGAAATGACAGCGCCATCACCACCACCATCACCATCGCCACTGTCAAAACCATCAGCATCACCACCACCACCATCAACAGCAACATCAGTACCGGCATCACCCTCACCATCAGCAGCAAGCCCGACTGCACCGCAGCATCAGCAGCCTCTGCCAGCGTCAAAACTCGTCAAGTAGGCTGTGATATGCTGTGTACTTCACACCACAGCAAACTTAACGGCTTTGCCACTGGCTCATCTCGACGGAAGAACACCGAACGACGGCGGAAAAAAAGAATACTGGCGACAACGAACGACAAGGAGAGGGGGGAGAAAGGAGAAAAGGCGGAAAATTTGGGAGGGAAATAGAAGAGGGGGGGAGAGAAATGGGTAAGAGAAGGGAGAAAGGGGATAAAGAGGGGAAGAGAAGGGGATAGAGAGAGGGAGAGGAGGTGGATGAAGAGAGAAGAAGGGAATGAGGGAGAGATGGGAAGAATGGAATGGAGTGTTATTGTAAGGTGAGAGAGCAACGAAACACACTACGAATAACTAATTAAAGAGCGCGAAAAAATAAAAGTAAAAATAGAAGATGGGAAACAAAGAAATCTTTAAAAATATTTCTAACCTTCACGAGGTATAGAAGAGGACGAGAGGAGGACGAGAAGATAGACGCCAGGGAAAATCAGATGATTTGAGGAAAACAAAAACGAAAAAAACCTTTAGCAGGATCTCGCGTTCTATCCCTAATACGCGTCCTTTCTTTTCAGCTCATATTTTTAGCATTCATTCGCCACCCGAGCATGCAAAGAAGGGGATATCAGATCATGGGCCAAAAATAACACCAAATGAAAGCAAAACCTATCAATAGACGAATGGATCGTGGAATGGACGGAGAAAAAAGGGAGAGAAAGAAAAGTAAACGGACAGAGGGGAAAAGATGAATAGTTAAAAAAGAAAGAAAGAAAGATCGGCACAAAAGACCCTCTCGTCGCGAGGAAACCAACGCCAAGATTCCCTCCTCCAAGATTTCTGCAGGTGGTTCGCCTCCACGAAGACGCCGTGGAAGGACAGACCTCGCTCGAAAAAATGTCGACGTCGAGCTGGAGCGCACAAGGCCGACGCAAATATAACGAATGGAGACGCGGCGAAGAGCGCGTGGGGCGTAGCAGACGTAGATGGGCGTAGAAGGCATGGGAGGCGTAGAAGGCGGCATGGGAGGCGTAGAAGGCGGCATGGGAGGCGTAGAAGGCGGCAGGCGCGCATGGAAGGCGTAGAAGGCGGCATGGAGGCGTAGAAGGCGGCATGGGAGGCGTGGGAGGCGTAGAAGGCGGCATGGGAGGCGTAGAAGGCGCACACGCTGCAGGTGGAGACGACGCGAGCTCATCAAAGGTGGCTGTGATACGACGTCCATTCTCCGCGTCACACCCACTTTGACGGCTCCCGCAACGCCTCCGGATCGCGCCCGAGGGGACTCCCGATGGCGGCTCCGGCGAAGAACAGGAGGACGCGCCTCTCGTTTTACGTCCGTCATTTACCCTCTTCTTATTCCGTTTCTTCTCTCTTCTTTCATCAATCATACTTTCGGAGATTTTCTTCCTTCTCCTTCCACCACCTTGGGTCTCTCGTTCTCCTTCCTTTTCCCTCCGTCTTACAGCGGAGAGAAGAAATCTTCCTCTTGCCTCTTGTATCTCCTTTTCGCTCTTGTTCTATTCTCTCCTTCCCCCTTCCTTTTCTCTTACATCTCTTGAACGCCTCTTCAATTCTTACCTAACTACGCTCTACACATGTGTGTATCCTTAGCACCTAACTATAATGTCGGAGGAGGAAGTTCGTAATTTGAAGATCGGAAAGAGAGCGCGGAGGGGGCGAGGGAGGGGCGAGGGTGAGTGGGGTCTGAGGTAAGGGCGAATGGAGGGATGGAGGGACTGGAAGAAGGGAGGAGGAGAGGAATGAGGGGAAAAAGAGGAAAAGGAGGAGGAGGAGGAGGACAACGCCGACGGAGAGAGAGATGGAGGAGGAGGAGAGGAGGAGGAGGAGGAGGAGGAGGAGGAGGACGAGACGGAGAGAGAGAGGAGGAGGAGGAGGAGGAGGAGGAGGAGGAGGAGGAGGACAACTACGACGAAGAGAGAGAGATGGAGGAGGTGGAAAAGGAGGAGGAAGAGGAGGAGGAGGGAGGCAAGGGCGGCCTATTCGGAATCGAAAGGGAGCCAGGACTAGGAATGGGCGTGGGAGGAGGACGAGGGTTAAGAGGTGGGCGGGAGGGGAAACAAGAGACGCAGAGGAGGAAGAATCGCGGGGCGTGAAGATGAAATGATCATCAGTATTCCGCCCACGTGGCCGCCAGGGGAGGTAGGCGGGCGGTCGGCCTAAGCCAAACCACGACACCAACCCAAGGATCAATACAACCTGACGCCCATTCCCATTCTCGCTCATTCCGCTGTAGCTACGACCCCCCCCCCCCGCTGATGGGGAGTCACGTAGGTAGGTGGGTAGGTAGGTAGGTTGGGCGCTCTGTGAGTTCGTTTCGGTGTGTGTGTGAGTTCGTTTCGGTGTGTGTGTGTGTGTGTGTGTGTGTGTGTGTGTGTGTGTGTGTGTGTGTGTGTGTGTGTGTGTGTGTGTGTGTGTGTGTGTGTGTGTGTGTGTGAGTGATACCCTGTAGCGTGCCCCTTCCTCTCTCCCGCGCAGGGAAACCGGGAAAAAGGGAAAGCAGCTTCAGTCCTCCTGCCTAAGCCTAATCACCCGACACTCCCACGGAAAAATGAGAACAAATAATAAACACAATAAAAACGCTGTTCAGGTAATCGGCCGCCCCGCCCGCCATCCACAGCAGGTGCCAGAGCGCGGGCGTGGGCGGAGCGTGGGCGGGAAAGGGGCGTCGCGCACCCATCCGGGAGGGAGCGAAAGGGCGGCGGGCCCTGCTCATCAAAGCTGGCTGTGATAGTATAGCGATCAGCGAGCTATGACAAACCAGTTTGATGCCAGAGCCCGCCGCACGGGTCGGCCTTCTCGCGCTCAGCCCCGACGCTCCTCTTCTGCAGGCGGCTCCTCGGGCGCTCGGCCTCACGCGGGCGACCACGAGCTCTCCTTCGGGCCAATTACCTTTCTCTTTCTCTCCATCTATAGAAAAGGGGCCAAGCGTGACCACCGGAGGTAGAAGTCGACGACGCGGGCCAGCTGACGACTAGACGACGAAGACGACGACCACGCTGGAAGAGGCAACGGCGAGCCCCGTGAAAGACAAGGTAGTGAGATGTTGCCATGTCTTACATCTCACTACCCATGTCTTTCACAGCGCCCCCGCCGTGGGCGTGGCGACGCACGGTTCCTTCTTGCCGCTACGCTAAGACGTCCTCTCAGAAACACTTCAATGGCGGAGTTATGCAACTGATGCAGGCCAGATGCCGGGAACCGAACGCACAATAGACCGAAAGACATCATCTACCAACGCATACCTGTGTCGCCTCAGAAAAAAACGATCACAAACACTCATGCAAATGCACCTTTCTTTACTCTCGCCAAATCGACATAAAATTAAAACTATACTATTTTCCTGGCCCACACTATCTAACCAGCTCTCTTTAAACCATGGTAACTTTCAATTGCTCAACCGGAGAAAAGACCCGGATGATGCAACAAAAAAAATCACACGAAAGACAATACCCAAGACAACTAGAAGAATATAAAAAGTATCCTCGGTCGCTTTTTATTGCCATGTGCAGATCCTCTGATAAAAAATGGATCTGAAAGTAACAATAGCACCTTCAGTAACCACGTTAAAGAAAACAAAAGTTACAATCAGGACCAACCAAGAAAATATGGAGAAACCAGCCCCCTTGACTTCCTTTCCTTCAACGCCTAAAGGAGGTATTAAAGACAACACATGTTTCATTCGCCCCCTTAAACAAACACACACACTCTCCAAATATATGATCTTCCATCGGCTTAAAATTCATTTACCCCCCCACCCCTTCTTCTGCCTCCCCACTCGCGATGCCACGTCAACCTCTTTTACACGTGACTCGGGGGAACCTGACCTGACCTCGCTTCCCACTGTCTCTATCTTTCTCTCTCACGCCCTCAATCCACATCCGGTTGACCTGACCTGACCCCTACCACCCTCCCCTCTCCCCTCTTTCTCTCTCTCTCTCCTTCCCCACCCTTCTTTTTCCCCAACTCATTTACTCCTGTACAGCTCGAGGCCATTTGAATAATAATACCATGGCAGGAAGAAAATATAACAGCCATTTATCCTTAACTCAACCATATATTTTTAAAAACTTGAGATAGAGTAAAGTAAATAAAGCAAATACCGAATGTGACTCATCGGTTACGTCTTTATCGTAAAACACATAAGAAATCAACCTATGAAAAAAACTTTGGTTTTGATTTATAGTTATATATTTTGGCTTTATTTATATACACCATCATTTTATCAAACGAAAAATAACCATTTCCCCTTTCTATCAACCTTCCCTTCTCCAAACGAGAAACAAAAAATAATCAATCTCTTTTTAAAATCAAATCTACACCACCCTCATATATCTTATATATCTATATATATTTTTTTAAACGAAAGTAACGGAGCGACTCCTCCTCCACTCACCGCCACGGCCTCTGTCTTGAAGTCGTCCATGGCATCCGGGCAGGTGAGGTCCAGGATGACGGGGCACACCTGGTCGTGCACGTCCGAGCGGGACACCAGCTCTTGCTCCAGCAGAACCAGCAGCGCCGCCTGGGATGTTTTGCGAACCTGACGGAGGAAGAAGGGATGGGTAAAGACATAGAGAAGATAGAGAAAGATGTAATGAAGATATATAAAGATATAATGAAGATAGATAAAGATATACTGTAGATAGATAAAGATATACTGTAGATATATAAAGATATAATGAAGATAGATAAAGATATACTGTAGATAGATAAAGATATACTGTAGATAGATAAAGATATAATGAAGATAGGTAAAGATACAATGAAGATAGATGCATAGAGGTGATCAAGATAACGAATAAAAATTATACTATCGGCTAAAATTATCATAATTGACAATGGCAACAATAATGATTATAATTACAATTAACAAGATCTAATAATAATAATACTCAAGCAAGACCAACAGCGCCAACATCCATCCTGAGTAGGGCGAAAAGTGACAAGGAACAAAGTACCAAAAATTACAAGAAAAAAACAGCAATACAAAAATAATTTAGCAAATAAACAGCCCTAGTTGATAACTTTCCGCACATCACAACAAAAAAAGCTATACCCTCCTCAATGTTTCTACACATCACAAGGCTTCACATGATCACCCTTATCCTTCTGTGTTTTCGTTATAGTCAGTTATTGTAGTCTCTGTTGCCGTCAGCTTTATCAACTACTTGTTTTTCTCCTCTCGTTAGCAATGGATGCCTTAAAACATCTTCCTAATCATAAAACTCGCGGAAAATAAGAGTTTATTTCACACACGATGGAAAAATAACGGCAAGTGATCATGACTTTAGTAGCAACAACTCTAATCGTTAATATAATGGATGACCTAAACCATTAAGACAACAACTACAATAACAAGCACTAACAAAGACCCTGATATTGCCCCCTTCTCTGTAACTACTTCCTCCTCCCTCCCATCTCTCTTTTCTTTCATCTTCCTTTCAATTCTACCAATTCCTTTTCCCGTCTCCACTTTCTTCTAATCCCCCTCCTTCTCTTTCTTGCCCCCTTTCCTCCACCCCTCTCTCCTCCTCCTTAATCCTCTTCTACTTCCTCCTCTCTCTCTCCCATTCTCCCCCCTCCCTCTCTCTTTTCCTTACTCCCCTCTCCCCCCTTCTACCCCAACCCCTCCACCTCCTCCACCCAACCCACTCCCATCCTACCCCTACCCCTCCACTACCATCCGTTTCTCACCTGGTTATTGGGGTCTGTGAGGTACTTGACTACCATGGGCACCAGGTTGTTGGCCACGACCCCGCCCAGGTGTTCCGGGTACTCGTGGCACAGCACCGCGATCTGGGGTACTTGTTCCATGAGTTCCGTCCTCACCGCCGCCTCTGCCGAAGGAACAAGGAAGGGAACGTTAGACAAGTGGTCGCCGACGATGACGATAGCGATAATTATAACTATATAATAATGATGATGATAGTGATAACAACAGATGAAAGTAATGTTAACAATAATAATAATACTGATGTTAACAATAGTCATAATAAAAACAGGAACTGTAATCTTAATAATAATGATAAAAATAAACCGAAAAAAAGTTTTCAACTCAAGCGGAATACAAGTAATGATAATGGTCATGATGAAAGCAATAAAATCAACACAACACTTTTAGAGCCACTGCAAAGCGTCGCCGGAAAAGCACACGATCCGTCTTAGCCAATCCTTCGCGGAAAATATTTGCACTTGGGTGGAAGAAGACACTTAGACACACAGACACACGCGCGCACTTCACTCACTCACTCACTCACTCACTCTCTCTCTCTCTCTCACACACACAAACTGACGCACCTCCGCACGGAGCAAAGTAAAAATTTATGAACAAAGCCTCATAGTGCACATACGAAACCAATACTTTTAAGAATAAAGACAAATATATAATTTATTAGGTAACAGTAATACAGAGAAATCTCGTTAATAATATATAACTTAGTAAACACGAATACAGCACTTGCAATTTTGTGTACGACCGTTAGTAATCAGGTGTAACTATATGCTCTATTTTCTTTCACTCACTCACTCACACACTCACACTCTCTCTGTCTCCAATACACGCCGGTAAAAAAAAAAAACACAGCTAAAACGAGAAAAAAACAAGCACTAGCAAAGGTGATCGCACACCGTCCATCTGCCGAACTTTGGATACTGAAGCAACAACAAGAGCAAAAGTAACAATGATGATCGTCAACACGCGGCTCAAAATTACAAATAATAATACTGTCGCTGATGACAAAAACAAACAAACAAAAAAAACTAATCAATAAAAAAATGAATAAATAAAAAATACTTATAATACACCCACACACACACACAAAATATACGAATAAATAAGAAAAGCTACAAACAACATAGCTTATCTACACCAACAGCTCCTAACGCAACAAACAACCATCACCGCTTTTAACAATGTGTAAGGATCGTCGCATCGTATGTAAGTACGATATGTGTCCATGTGTACGACCGGTAGGTGAGACTGGCAATCTGGATACGTGACCTAACGACTACATAGAGGCTGCATGATCACATCAAGTACTGCAAAAATTGACATGTAAATGAGAGAGAGAGAGAGAGAGAGAGAGAGAGAGAGAGAGAGAGAGAGAGAGAGAGAGGAAGAGAGAGAGAGAAGAGAGAGAGAGAGAGAGAGAGAGAGAGAGAGAGAGAGAGAGAGAGAGAGGGAGAGGCAAGAGGAGAGGAGAGGAGAGGAGAGGAGAGGAGAGGAGGAGAGGAGAGGAGAGGAGAGAGGAGAGGAGAGGAGAGAGAGGTTCAATTGTATAATTTTACTTATCCACTCGTTACGAATATAATAATCAAACAAGTCGTAGTAGTAGTAGAACTATAAATAAATCATAACAATAGTAGTAGTAATAATAATGCCAACAACAATGGCGGCTATGATAGTAGTAGTAGTAGTAATATCAGTCGTAGCAGTAGTAGTAGTAGTAGCAATAGGAGTAGTAGTTGTATTAATATCAGTAGTAGTAGTAGTAGTAGTAGTAGTAGTAGTAGTAGTAGTAGTAGTAGTAGTAGTAGTAGTAGTAGTAGTAGTAGTAGTAGTAGTAGTAGTAGTAGTAGTAGTAGTAGTAGCGATAGTAAAGTATAATGATGATAATAATAAAATGATAAATAAAAATAATAAAAAATAAATAAAAATAGTAGTAGTAGTAGTAATAGTAGTATGATAAAAGGCAAATGACATTGACAGCACCACCGATGAGGATAATAGTGCTGTTGATAAAACTTTCCTCTTGAACTCTGTGACCTTAACCAACGGGGTCGACTCTTTTATAAAAAACGCTTACTGCAGCACGATTACTCATAGCAAACATTCAAAAAGGTAAAGTGAAATTACTTGGGGAAAAAAGGAATTTGCTAGCAATATGAGAAAACGAAGAACTTCACACATCCATATAAACAAACGATTTACCGAGGGAAAACATAACATATCATAATGAATGAATAACACAAAATTATCAAAAACATATATCAACTCTAATACTCTAATGATATGCGGTAAAACATATTTCCAGTTTCTTTTATCTGTATCTACCTATCCAACAATCCATTATAAATCTATACATTTCGAGTCACCCTTTTATCCTTTGAAACGCTATCCGCTATTGTTACATCTATTTACCCTTTTCGTTCCGCCTGGTCCTTTTAAATCTATGTTTATCCGTCTGTTACTCTACATAAAGGGTTCCCGCGTTTTTTCTAGCTCTGATATATGTATATTCCATTTCACACTTATCTTTATCTGACATTCCTCTTGCATCCTACCGTATCCTACACGCCGTTATCCAATCTCGATAACTGACAAATACGAAAAAAAAAAAAAATCATCCTTATCCTTCGACTCGACATCCTTACTCACCCTTCCTCGGTGACTCTACCAACCTTGTCATCCTTTCTCGACATTTCCTACCGACCGATGTCCTCCTTCAACCAGTGGTAGCTACCCGTCCATCTATCCCTCCCCCCCACCCCCCCAAAAAGCCTCGACGGGCCCTCATAACCGCACAGAGATCCACACTAATCCGCACTCGGGTTTCGAACACAAACAACCTCTAGGCCTATCCGAACCGCGTCTCGTCAAACGGATTATACTTCACACTTTATCACACGTTTCCGACCGACCCCTTCCACTAGGGTGTAACACTAGCTCTCTGCCTATCTCTCTCTCTCTCTCTCTCTCTCTCTCTCTCTCTTCTCTCTCTCTCTCTCTCTCTCTCTCTCTCTCTCTCTCTCTCTCTCTCTGATGTTCCTTCTCTTCGCTTGGTTTTACTCTCTCTCTCATTTTCCTCCTCTTCGCTTGATTTTACTCTTCGCTAGCTCTCGCGCTGAGATTCTTTTCGCTAGATTAGGCTCTTCAATTAGATCAGCTGGCACTGGGGTTCTTTGCTTCGTTCGAGAGATTAAACACAAGACTCGATACACTTTTCACGGAACGCGACTCCTTTGAATCATTCGAGTTTCTTTTTTTTCGCAGTAAATCTTTTTTAAAAATATTATTTCCTTTTGCTCCCTTTCTTAATTAATGGACGGGGTTGATTGAATACTCAGCCTCTTTCGTCGGATCTTAACTGGCATTACTTTTCCCTCGTGTCAGAAAGCGATCGTACCCCTCCCCCCCCCTCTCTCAGCAGGGCGGGCTTCAAATCTCTTAATTTTTACATTCGATGTCTTGATTGAAATTAAAACTAATGCTTCTCGCTGGTATTATTTTGTAATCGACTCGTTCTCTTTCTTTCTACGATAAAGAATGCGCAAAAAGGGACTTCAATGATGGGGAGGGAACTTCAAAATGGCCGAGCGGAGCGAGCGGCAGACAGAAAGTGATCGTTTCCCCTCTTCTCGCGAGCCATAGTTTCTGCTGATAACGAAGACTTTCGCACTTTCGCATTCTGTCTACTGGATGAAAATGTGATAACAGTGACGCTTATGGATATAACAACAACAATACAACAACTAACAAAACCATATAAAATAATCACAAGCAAACAAACACTTTCGGTACATAAAACCTCCACGTGAGCGTCTGGCAAACCAAACAAAAAAACATGACTTTAAAACTTACTTCCTTATTAAGTAAAACGTACTTAGGAGACTAACTTACTTTGAGAGAGCTACTATTTCGTCACTGTCACCTGGTCACACCTTGAAAGGCTTCGCTACTTTTACGCTTACCTGGGGCTCCCTTCAAGTAACAAGGCATAATAATAGTAATAAAAATCAACCAAAATAATAACAAAAATAACAAAAATAATAACAAAAATAATGATGACAACATAAGTAATAATAATAATGGTAATTGTAACAATAGTAATGATAACGATGGTAATGGATAAAAAAATATGTATTTACAAATCATTAAAATAATACCAATGATGATGATAGTAATAATAATAATCAATACTTAAGACTAACATTACAATCATTACCGCTAATGCTAATGATGAAAAATATGATAACGATATGATAATGTATAGTATAAAAACAAACAAATAAAAAATAAATGCATGGAGAGTGAGAGGAAGAGTAGGAAAGAGAGAAGTAGGAAAGGGAAAAGGTGAGGGTTGGATGGATGGAGGGATGGAGAGGGAAAGGCGGAGAGGGAGAGTGAGGGGAGGGGAGAGGGA
>NW_020869400.1:84491-86991 GCF_003789085.1 Penaeus vannamei | reverse complement strand
TCCTCCCAATCAGTCAAATCCTCGTATGCGGAAATAAAGGGAAATACAGGGTAGAAATACCCACGCCCACAGGCCAACAGCCATCGTGGGTCTGCTTCCGCTCCTGTACTCCCAATGCGAAAAAGGGTGGTACTGATAGGCCTATATGACAGCAGAATTTTTTTTGTGTACTTATCCACACATACATATATGAACACTTTAGGCGTACACACTCTTAAACACAAGCACATGCATACATACGCACGCACATACACACACACTCACGCATATACATACATATTCATATTCCGATACAAAAATATGATGCATACATGTATACAGGAATGTGAAATTTTATATCTAAGCTTAAGATAAATGCATACGCACTTAATTTATATATGCTACATACGCTCTGCGCCACCTCCTCCTCCTCCTCTTATCATGAATTAAATCTAATAAATCTTAAAAATTAAACCCCCCAAAAGTGCCGTTCGAACCAACATTTCTTTCTTTTTCTTTTTTCGCGGAACTAAATCTTCACCTACCAGTCTATCGCTCCGTGTGCAAACGAACTGTACTGCCTATCGCATGTACTCGATTCACACGTCCGGGGACCGTCCACACCCTTGCCCCACCCTCACCCCCCACACCCACTCCACCCCGTCCCCCGCCCTCCGATGGCACAGACGGGGGAATCCTCACCCATTCTACAGTGGATGATGATCTGTTGGCAACGATCTACCGGTGGACTCGCTTTCCCTACAACCCTGTCCCACGCGTTGTCCCAGCGCCTGAATCGCGGAAGTACACGGAAATACACGTTACAAGCAACGACTAGACAACGAAACATGGAACAAGGAAAAAAAAAAGTGATATAAATCCGCGAATGAATGACACGCTACGAGATTCCACCACACGAGACCGACGCGGAAAAACGGACGGCCAAAGAAACGAGACGGATAAACGGAAATCAAACATCACCATACACATTCACCGAATCTGCCAACACTTCTTCCTTTCCCTCCCTCCCTCCCCTCCCTCCTTCCTCTCTCTCTTTCCCTTCTCCCTCCTTCCTCTCTCTCTCTCTTTCTCTTCTCTCCCTTTCCCCCTCCCTCCCTCTCCCTCCCTTTCCTTTAGAGGCGAGCCACTGAGAGAAGGAAAAGGAAGTGGAGTTGAAGGACAGAGACGTAAAGATATAACGAGAAGAAAGGGAAAAAGAAATTGCACAGAAACGAAGAAGAGAGAGAAAAAGAGACATCAGAGAAACAAAGAGAGAAAGAAAACAATAAGAGGAAGAAAAAACCGATACGGGAAAAGGGCAGAGAGAGAGAGAGAGAGAGAGAGAGAGAGAGAGAGAGAGAGAGAGAGAGAGAGAGAGAGAGAGAGAGAGAGAGAGAGAGAGAGAGAGAGAGGAGAGAGAGAGAGAGAGAGAGAGAGAGAGAAGAGAGAGAGGGCGAGAGAGAGAGGCAGAGAGAGAAGAGGTAGAGGGCGAGAGAGAGATAGAAGAGAAGAGAGAGGAGAAGAGAGAGAGAGAGAGAGAGAGAGAGAGAGAGAGAGAGAGAGGAGAGAGAGAGAGAGAGAGAGAGAGAGAGAGAGAGAGAGAGAGAGAGAGAGAGAGAGAGAGAGAGAGAGAGAGAAGGGAGCTTAAGTAGTAAGTCTTAAAAAAAACAAATACTAATTCACAGGTCAAAGGTCACACCGAATACGTACCATCGTTCGACGAGAGGGAGTTCATGATTTCCAGTACGGTGTGTACATCTTCGGGCACGCCCACGACCGCCCGCAACGTCTCCTGTTATGCTCCGCGCCCCATTTGTCTGCGCGGTGAGAGAGAGAAAATCTAATTAACGAAAGAAAAGTAAAAAAAGGATACAAACAAAAATCAAACAATATGATGATGATGATGATGGATGATGATGATGTGATGATGATTGATGATGGAATGATGATGATGATGGATGATGATGATAATGATGATAATGATGATGATAATGATAATAATAATAATAATATAAAATAAAAACATTCGCAAAAAAGATATATAATTCGATATACTGGTTCCACTGAATTCGTTTCATGACAAAAGGCATACACTTCAGCCATATAAACAACTAATAACAAAAATGGTACCCACCCCAACCGCATAATACTGTTACCAACAATAATGCTAATGGAGACAACCATGAGAAAACCACCATTGACCAAAACAGAAAAACCTATCGGAACAAACAACGAAAACAAATGATAGAATATATAACAACAATGACGACGACAACAAGAGCAACGGCCGCGCGTCTTCGGCGAAAACTCACTATAGGATCTTCTTTCTCTCGCCCGGTTTTCCTCTTTTCTCGAGTTCTGTTTACTTTCGGCTTTGTTTCTATGAGGGGGGAGGGGGAGGGGGGGGAGGGGGGAGGAATCCTACTCCCTCTCTCCCTCCCCCACAGGATACCGACGCCACACGCTATAAGAGCGTCTCCATAGAAAATGTTACAATATATATACATACATACACATACAG
>NW_020869400.1:61991-79491 GCF_003789085.1 Penaeus vannamei | reverse complement strand
AATGCTAAAAAAAAAAAACGAGCACAGAGTTAATAAGAATGGCCTCCTTATCACGACTTTGCACCGCTTACACGAAACAAAGAATAAAATCTTTGGATATAAAGTCTTGCCAACAACGCAATAACCTCCACCTCCTCCTCCTCCTCTTCCCTTTCCCTCTCCTGGTTGAAAAGTCATCGTGCACATGTGAAGGTTTCAGTACCCCGTTATTTGCAATAGTTACAATAAATCGTTGAAAAAAAATCATAATTTTTTGGGTAACTTAGCGTGTGGTGGGGATGCAAGACGATTCTGCGGACGGATCTCTTTCCTCTCCCCCTCTCATTCTCTCGAAGAGAACCCATGCGCTGAATTGTAGAATTTTCTATATACAAAAATGATGGAAACGCTCTTACTGAGACAAACGAACACACAAACACACCCAACAATTCTCTCCCATTAATTTAACATGGCATCCCCCGGCTTAAAACAATAAATGAATAGATAAATAAAAAATGAAAACAAAATGGCCGCCAGAATTCGCATTCCCACCTCAAAAAGGCGCAGAAATCTCCAAACCTCAACTGTACCTCAGTCACCGCAGCCTCCGCGACGCCCTCCTTCCGCGTCTCCTGCAGAGTCGCCCATCCAGATAACGAACGGAAAATCAAGGGCGCCCTCCGCTACGCCTTTCCGCGACACCACCTTCGGCCCGACGCCATGTCGCCAACTCGAGCACGAGTGAACGAGTGCGTGGCGGCGTGGGCGGTTTTGAGGGCGTGGGGTGCAACAAGGTGTCACGCCGTCGAGGCACCCAGAGGGGAGAGGGACGTCGGTGCAGCGGCGGCAGCGAGAAGGGCGTGGGCGTATGAGGCAGGCGGACAGTCACACAAACACAGAAGGGCATGCGGTGCCCCTCTCGACGCCGACCCCCACGCCATTACTACGCCGACAACAGCCAATGAGGACGAAGACCGAGACACAGCAGCGACGTGGGGTGGGGGAAGCAAAAGAAAAAGGGGGTCTTTGCCCCTATCGCCCCCCCTCCTCTCCAGGATCAGAGAACCTCGTTACCTTAGCGTTTTTGCCACAGGTAAAGCCGCTCGGACTACCCGTGCCCGCAAAACCACGACGAAAATGTTCTGCAAAAATTAGCGGCTGATCGTTAAAAGACAAGAGGGGGTCCGCGGGCGTGAGTGTGAGAAGGGGGAGGGGGCGGTTCAGGGGGGGAGCAAAAGGGGAAAGGTGGAAAGGTGAAACGGAAGAGGCGGGGTAGAACAGTAGGAAAGGCAGGAAGGGAGGAATTTAGGAAGGGGGAGAAGGACACAGCAGAGGGACCTGGGCATGGCGACCGCCCCCCTCCCTCTCTCTCACTTCCTTTAACTCCCTCGAAAATAAAACAAACTATCTTCTTTCCGTCTCTTCCACTTCTCAACGGAGTCGCCAACATACACTACACACAGAGACAGTGACAAACAAACGAAAAGAAAAAAAAAAGAAAAAATGAAAACACACAAGGAAAACAGATCCATCCGCCATTTTTTTCCCTTCCTTCCTTCCTTCCCTCCCTCGCGGCCTGCCTCTCACCCGACACCACTACACACGCGACTACTTAAGGAACAATAAAAGGGGGCGAACACTTCTTAAAATTACTGGGGGAGGGAGAGGGAGGGAGAGGGAAGGAGGGGAGGAGGAGTGGGGAGGAGAATGGAGTGGAAAGTAAGGGAGGAAGGGAAGGAAAGGCATCTCTACGGATCCCCTCCTTTACCCTCCCCCTTCCTTCCCTCTCGCCTCCCTCCCCCTCCACCTTCCCCTCCCTCCACGTGTCAAACGCCACAACAACAACGAGGAGCCAAGCGACATCTCTCCTCGCCCTCTTTACCGGAAGATGAGGGAAAGGGAGGAAGGAGACGGTTGACGGAGGAGTAAATATCTGCGAGAAATAGAAATAGAAAGTGAGTGAGTGAGTGTGTGAGAGAGAGAGGAGAGGAAAGGGAGAGAGAAGGAGAGAGAGAGATAAGATAAGATAAGATAAAATAAGAAAAGAGAAGATAAGACAAAGAGAAAGCGAAGAGAAGAGAGAAAGACACCCCAAGATTCCCCCAACGCTTCCTACCCCCTCCCCAAACAGAAGCTAAAGTCTTGAAGAAGAAGGCGGGGACGCGGTGGGCAACCGCTTCCTAAATTCGAGTCAAATTTAACACGAAGCAAGGCAGGAAGGGCAGAGAGAAGAGAGAGAGAGAGAGAGAGAGAGAGAGAGAGAGAGAGAGAGAGAGAGAGAGAGAGAGAGAGAGAGAGAGAGAGAGAGAGAGAGAGAGAGAGAGAGAGAGAGAGAGAGAGAGAGAGAGAGAGAGAGAGAGAGAGAGAGAATAAAAACAATCAGAACAAAGCGTTTCCAATCCCCGATGTGTTCGTGGCAAACACTCCTCCGTAGGCGCGCTGCAAATGGTACGTATCGAGACGTAATGAGTAAACCTTTCTCTCTCTTTGTGGTCTTCCCGAGTACGCACACGAGAGGGAGAGGAGAGGAGAGGAGAGAGAGAAAGAGGTGAGAATAAACGACTATAGAAAGAGGAATATGGAAAGCCGACAGCTTCCCGAGTACACAGAGAGGAGCGAACAGAACTTAATAAATTGGAAGAAAACTGAAGAAAAGAGCAGGGATCGACCGAAATAAAAACACACTGATAACAAAATCATTCATATATTAAAGACAAAATATGGGAAGAGAGGGGAAGAGAAGGGAATAATAAAAGAGAAGATAAAAAAAAATAGAAATATCGTTTGCATCATTCTCTTTTTTTCGCTCCCATCAATCTTTTGCCAATCTTAGCAAACCCGCAAATTTCAAAAACCCACGAAACCAAAGACAATTCAAAAGGTCTGGAATACACACAAGTGGATTTCGACCACCGGATGCCGTCCAACAAACCAACCAAACACAAACAAATACACACAAGTAATTAAAAAAATAATGGCTCCGTGCACATCATCATGAACTCGCCCGCACAAAAAATAAATGAATAAAATAGTAAAAAAATAAATAAAATATAATAACTCATTTAGGTCGAAACTCTGTGACATTTACATTATGCCATTAAAAAAGCATCAGAAGAGAATGCTTTCCTTATGAACATCACTTCCGGTGGAAGTACGATAAAATCAGGCATAAATAAATCTAATAAATTTATGTAAAACGCAGACCGATTCGCAACATATTAGGGAAGACAAGTTATGAACAACCAACAAAAACAATCGATAAAAAATTACAGAAAATAAAATAATACGAAAAATATGCATGGATATACATTCGCCCTCTTTCACTATAGCCAAGATGATTTCTATGAGGATAGACAGAGAGAGAGGAGAGAGAGAGAGAGAGAGAGAGAGAGAGAGAGAGAGAGAGAGAGAGAGAGAGAGAGAGAGAGAGGAGAGAGAGAGAGAGAGAGAGAGAGAGAGAGAGAGAGAGAGAGAGAGAGAGAGAGAAATAACAACACTAAGTACCGCAACACAACGAAATCCGAAACCTCAACCCCTTTCCTTACGCAACAGAAAATTCCTATCCTTTTTTTTCTTCTCCTTCCTTAACAAAAATGCAACAAAACAAAACGTATGCTGCACCGCCCAGACCTCCGCCCTCGCCCTCACCTTCTACCTCTTAACACCTCACCACCTCGCTCTTAACCCTAAACCCTACCCCTTCCCCTCCTACCCATGCCCATACCCCACAGGCCGTGCCCCCCCCCCCCTTCTCACCGCGCGGACGCCATTGCAATGCCACGCCTAAGAAAAAGGCCAAGAGGTTAAGCGGAAGACGGCGCCGGGTGTTTGTGTAGAAGACACGAACGAGGTCATTTGTTCACTACAGGAGAAGCCAGGTCACCACAGGTCACGCGCATGGACTCCCTCTTCCCCCTCCCCTTCCATTGCCCTTAATTTTCTTACTTAATTTTTGTAAAATATACACTTCATTTTTTAAAAAGCTTTCTTTATAAAGGACGTGACTGTTATTTGCGTACCCATGCCGAGGTCAAATTAATGTTGCCATGAACTAGCAAAATCACAAAAGGTGCCCCCACCATGATGCTGTCAAGCTACAGGTGTGACGTCACCTCAGCTTCCTCTCCCCCCTCCTTCCCCAATTTTCCCCCTCCTTCCTATGCAAACACGTGTTTGTCATCTTTACATTTTCCCGTTATTAATCACAATCATAACATTGCTGAAAGGAACTTTTTTTTTAATCTAATAAAAATATACAACTTGTCAGTCTGTGCTTGGTTCAACACAAGTAAAAATGGGGGCGTGGCTTAAAGGACGGCCTCTCTTTGCCATTGGCCAAGGTCTACTCTTGTGATTGGTCGAAACGTGTATGGCAGCGTGGGTAGGGGCCCCTTGATTGGCTGGCGACGACGTGGGCGGGGTCCCTGGCTTTTCGAGGTATCCGCCCATGAGTTTATTTTTGGAGAGGAAACTAGCTGACAGTGGGGGGGAGGGGGGTAATGGAGACCTCGACGCCTATTGGAGGAATGTCTCCACGCATCACCCAATTACGTGTTGCCTAATAATAGCTTTTCTGGAGAGGGAGGAAGAACGGGAGAGGAAAAAGACAGCGAGAGGGAGGGAGGAGGAGGGGGAGAGAGGGAGAGGTAGAGGGGAAGGGAGGGGAGGGAGAGAGAAGAGAGGGGGGGTAGGTAAGGAGGAGGAGAGAACGAAGAGAGAGAGAGAGAGAGAGAGAGAGAGAGAGAGAGAGAGAGAGAGAGAGAGAGAGAGAGAGAGAGAGAGAGAGAGAGAGAGAGAGAGAGAGAGAGAGAGAGAAAGGGAAGATAATACACAGAACGCCTCCTCGAAAGTGTTTGCAGAATCCAGGCACCTTCCGCAGGATCGCCGTATTTACTCCTACAGCCACATATATCACGATCGGAAATGCGATTCCATCTCTGTCTGTCTGTCTGTCTCTGTCTCTCTGTCTCTCTCTCTCTCTCTTATAATAATAGCCAGATTTTATTTACGTATTTTTCAGTCCGCACGTTTTTTTTCGCCTCTCCCCCTATTGCTTTACGTCCTCCACCCCTATCGTTTACATTTTTTTTTTTCAAAATCGGTAAGCGAGCGCCACGCCTGCTTTTTTTTATTTTTATTTCTCTCATCTCCTCTTCCGTTCCGTTCCTTTCCCTCCTCTCATCTCATCTCTCATCTCTTCCCCTTATCTTTTCCTCTCCTCTGCCCTCCCCTCCCTTCTCCTCTCCTCCCCTGTGCTCTGCTCTTCTCTTCTCTCCCTCCCTCCTCTTCTCTTCTCTCCCCTATCCTCTCCTCCTCCCCTCCCCTCCCCTCCTTCTCCCTCCCCTCCCCTGCTCCCCTCCCTCCCTTCTCCCTCCCGTCCGTCTCAAGCGAATTCCCTCAGCCGTAAGATTCCTGCCACTCTGCCTCTCGCCCCTTTTTTAAGCATCTGTTCTATTTTCGTTCGTCATGCGAAGTCAAAACCGAAAAAAATGCAATAAATACTAACATTTCCCCTGAAGGAGGCGGGGCAGAAGGGAGCGAGAGAGAGGGAGGGAAAGAAGAGAAGGAAGGAAGGCAGAAGGGAGAAGGAAAGGGCGGAGGAAGGTCACCAATGGCGCCGCTCATTTCGTTCTCTCTTTCCTTCGAGATGCTGTGATTCCTTCTTCTTTCTTCTTCCAAGTGTTTTATTCCCATTTCCCAATCTCCTCCCCCCGTGTTTCTCATCTAATATTCCTCTTCATTTCACTATGATGCTGCCAACTTCATCCTTGGCTATTTTTTCTTTTCCATTTTCCTTCCTCCATCTATCCCATCCTATTCGCCATTCTCCATACTATTCTAAACTCTCACTATCTTTTCTATCTCACTTTTATTTTTCTTTCTCCCCCCCCTCCCTTACTAATCTACCTCTATTCTCTCCTCCTCCTTTCCTTTCTTCTCCCCCTCCTCCTCTCCTCTCCTTCTCTCCACTATTCTATCTTCTTTCCTCTCTTCCTCCTCCTCGGCTCTCCCTAACCGAGCCGCCTCGCCCCCCCCCCCCCCGCAACCCCTCATGCGACGCACCCCAAAGACTCCCCAAAGTGGCGCGCAGGCTGTTGGTAGGCCTATGAAATCCTTGGGGTTTCCCTCTTCCTCCCAGTTTCCTCCTATTTTACTTCTACCTCCCTTTCCCATTTCCCTTTCCGTTCTCATTTTCATTCATCCTCTTCCTGCTCCTCCTCCTCTTCTCCTTCTTGTTCGTCTTCCTCTTCTTTTCCTCTTCCCTTCCTCCTCTTTCTCCCCGGCCCCCTTCGCTCCCTCATTCATTAGGCCCAGGTGGTCACAGATGGCGACACACGAGCACCGATAACACCTCCCTCATCTGCGTGACGCTGGGGGAGGAGAGGGAAAATAGGCCTTCCTCTACATTCCTAATTTGCCTTCTTGGTAGAATAGAAAATATAAGAGAGAGAGAGAGAGAGAGAGAGAGAGAGAGAGAGAGAGAGAGAGAGAGAGAGAGAGAGAGAAGAGAGAGAAGAGAGAGAGAGAGAGAAGAGAGAGATATGGGGGGGGGGGAGAGGGAGAGAGACGAGGAAAAACAAAAACAAGAAATCCCAAGATACACCAAGATAAAATGGGAAAAGCGAAAAAGGGAGACAAGAAACGTGAAAGCGAAAACAGAACTGTAATGGCGTCGTTCCGTCTCTCCTCTCCTCACCTCTCCCCCCTTCCTCCTCTCCCCCTTTCCGCCTTTCCGCCCCCTCCCTCTCGCACACATACCTCCAAACTGTTTATCACACCGACTCCTGTGCGACCAGCCAGGCCTCAGCTCGCCTAGACTCACCTCCGAACACACACCTTCTTCCTAGGCGCCTGCACTCCGACCTCCTCCTTCCCTTGCCTTCGTTCTCCCTCACCTTCTCCGTCTCTTGCATAAATAAACAACAACATAAGCCCCGCCGGAGAAGCTGCTGGACCATGCAGAGCAAAACAGGCAACGGGAACAGAGATGATACACGGCAGAGGCAGATCGGAACATGCGAAAATGTTACAGCGACTGAACAAAGAAGGAAAGAGAACAAGAGGGAAACGAGAGGAAAGAGCGTGAGGAACAGGAGAGAAAAAAGTCGCATGCCCGTCCTCGCCCGCCAGGACTTGCCGGCGGTCACCCGCGAATCGCTATCACTTGCCCGTCACTCGCAACCGCCTCGCGATTCCTGTGACGCCGTCACTCGCCGCCGCCGTGCGAGGCGAGTGACGTGCGCTCGTGACGCTGGCCGTGGCTCGCCTCCCTCCGCCCTTCGCTAGGGTCAGGAGGGCGGGAGGCGGGAGGCGGCCCCGCGGTCTCTCAACACTCCATATGGCAGGCAGACAGGGAGGGCTGCCGCGTGCACTTCGACTCGGAGGACGCCGGGGCCCTCGCCTGATCGAGGCGGAAGTAGCGCAGGGCGCAGCAGACAGCCTGTCGTCGACCATCATCTCGTCCGTTACCACACACCACCTCAACCTTTCTTCCTGCACACGAACTTAGTCTCAACCACACCACTCTAGGAAAAGCAAACACGCGCGCTCTTACACCCACTACAACACAATACACAGACACGCACACAAGCATACATAACGCAGATCGCGTTCCCATGCCTATCGCGCGTCCAGCCCCGCGACGATTCAATCAAACGATATCGCTCGCATCGTTTTAATAACGGCTGCGAGACTCTCCACTCGACGAGGAGACCGAAAATAAAATACGCAGAGCAGATGAAATAAAAGAGGAACAGAGGGATCCCCCCCCCCTAAAGAAGAGCAAAAAACAAACAATAAAAACCGCACACAGATCAATGCCTCTATCTTTCTATCTCCCCGCACGTGCTATCTATCTCTATCGCCTTTCTATCTTTTCCGCGACGCACTCGATGTTCTTTGAAACGCCGCGTCTTCGGCATGGGCGGGCTTTCAAGCACTCGGAAAAAGTCTTGGTCGTTTTTTTTTTTCTTTTTCTTTTTTGTGCGCGCGTGTTCGAGTTTCTGCACGCGCGTTCGGAAGGTCGCTCCGCCAACAGGTTGTCTATCGTAATCCAAACAATAAAAACAACAATAATAATACATATACAAAAGGATATATAACAATAAGGACATAACAACAATAGCAGCACAACAACAATAATCATAACAATAACAATAACCATTTCTAATCGATACGACATATCCAATCGGCAGAAATTCACATGAAATCAATAACTACTGTATGCATATACTTTATCACAACTGTTGCCAACCAACAGGCAGACCGAAAACCACAGTATCTGCTCCGATTTCCCGTACAACCAAAACACTCTAAATCTTTCAAAATAAACCATTAAAACACACAAAAAAACGGAAAGACAATAGCTTCCTTTCCTCAAAATCCACGTTCGCAAGTTACCGTTTCAGAATCTTTTCTCTCTCTCTTCCTCAAACTTGTAAATAATAATCTAAAGAAAAAAAATCTTGCTATTTAATTGGTCTAATAGCAAAATAAATGACCGAGTGAACAAGAGACACACAAACTCTCCCGCTCCTTGAGATACGCTGAAAGGCCATTAATTTGTTTTTATCGTTCGCCATGTGAAAAGGGACTCGTCGATCGCCGGCCTCGTCGCGTGTGGATGGGAAGGAGGGAGGGAAAGGCGGAGGGAAAGAGGGAGGGAGGGAAGGAAAAGAGAGATGAAGGAAAAGAAGGAAGGGAACGGCGGAGGAGGGGGAGGGAGGGAGGGAGGGAAGGAAAAGAGAGATGAAGGAAAAGAAGGAAGGGAACGGCGGAGGAGGGGGAGGAGGGAGGGAGGGAGCGAGATGAGAGCGGGAGAGGGAGTGTTGGGATAACGGGAGACGAATGCACGTACCCCCCCCCCATGCCTCCAGCCAACAAAAGCCTAAACCCGTACGCAAACAAGCCGGCTGCAAAAAAAGTGACGCAGACGAATTACTAAGAAAAATGATGATGATGATGATACCACGTCCTCCAGACTCCCCCCCCCCCCCTCCTATTCCCCCACTCAAACCCCACTCGCACGCACCTCACCAGACAGACGGCCAGACTTAGTCATAATGCACACACATGCACAGACACACACACGCACACACACACACACAAACGTACACGTCGGCCGATCACAAAGCATGCAAGCACGAGTCTTATTATGCACACCCACCGCCACCGCCGCCGCCGCCGCCGCACGCACTCACGCACTCTCGCGGATTCCGGCGACCCGTCGCGATACGCAGAACCAGGTGCTTGTCCGCCTCCCCCTCCACCCGCATCCCCCGCTCCAGCCGCCTCTCAATGGAAGAAAGTGAGAGGGTGATGTGTTCATATGTCATGCTTATACGGCGTAACAACGCGAGCATTCTATCCTGACCAACATGTCGTGAAATAAGTAAGGGTCCAAGGTAAAAGATAGATGCCTCACATGAGTACGGTTAACTAATTGTCTATTCAAGAATATCTGAAAACCTCCGCTGAGGATTTATGCACTCATATCATATCTCACGAAATGATGTCGATAGCATATTGCCCTCCGCGGTTACGTACAAATTTGTGGCGATCACAATGATCATACCTATAGTCCGGTTTAGCTAAATCCGACAGACATCTACTAGTACGCTTTATTGGCCGCTGTTAGATTAATCACCACCAGAGAGGATTACATGCCTTAGTCTAGCCAAGCGATGGCCGCGAGAATGATGACGTCTTAAATAAAAATTGTGCCAACTAGGCCATGGGTTTAACACTTTATATGCCGGCGAGCTTATTGGCTGATTCGAACGCCAAGGTTCGCCGGAAGGTGCATCGATGCGCAAGGAGAAGGTCATTGGGGAGTCCCAGCTAAACAGCGCGGTGCTAGACGCGGGGTGTCTGTGGCTGTTTCTTCGTTACTGATAGTGCGCAGCGAAGTGCATGCGACGAGCATTTACCGGAACGGACACGACACTGATGAGCGAACCCTCGACAAAGCACGCATGTTTAGCTTATGGCAAGTCACGACTCTACACCACGCAACATAAGATGTCTTGTCACGTTCTCACCGTCACTGGTGACCGGCGCGGAGCCTATTATAAGAAGACAAAAAGAAACACAAAAATAAAGCCACCAGAGGAGTGGTCTAAAGTGGCAACGGCTAACGATCAGCTCCCTGGCGTTCGTCGCCTTACCGTGAGAATTAGCGAGCAATCTGACCATCAGTCTAATGCGACACTAATCTCATCATATGTCTATGCATTGAAATATCACAGCTTTTCATATACTCCACTACCTCATGTACTTTCCAAGTAAACAACAATGGCCAATGGCTGCAGACAGATCAGGACCAACCCATCGAGTGTGAGTGTATGCTACGAGTCTAGAATGCATGGAACATCAAAGTGATAATAGGCATGAGCGAAGTACATATGCCAGCGCAAAGAGGCGATTTACGACTGAGCAGATATATTCGGAGACAACGAAACATCGCCAAGTTGCACGGCCTCCATGCACTACCCACACCCACCTTACCCACTAGCTAGTCCGAGATAGGGTCTTAGCGCATAAATTACATTCAGGGGTGAGGTTGGCCGGAAGCCCTCAGCTTATGACGACTTCCGCACACGGGCCCGATGCCCAGCTGTACGGCGAGAAAATAATTGACAACCCTATAATACTAGTTTATAGCCGACATCAAACAAGACGATAACTAATAACAAGATAAATAGTAAAACAAAAGCGAAAACTAAATAATATGATAGACAATGATCCTCAGACAACAATGCATTCTATCCGCCGTGTAGCTAGCGATTGTATGCGTGATGTGCAGTTGACAAGCAGCGCCTTAGATCTCAACGCCTCAGAGGGCATAGATTCAATAGGTTAGAGTCTTAATATTTAGTCTAAGTAGGAACCAGCGAGAGCGCGCAAGAGGAAGGGATTTACTCCTCTGGCCATAAGTTATTGATTATTAGCATCTCCGAGCATAAGAGATATATATTTGTAAGAAGAGTGAATACTATCCTAGAGCACATCAAATAGGGATGACTCTCGAGGTATTTACTGGGGCGCCTGTTCGTACGCCTTGCTTTACACGTGTGTCCGGAGGCAACATTCGCACATTGTAACTAAGTCATGATCACTCCAGGGGACGGACGTCGCTACCGCTGGTCTGTGTCTAAGCCACAGTGCAACACATTTTGTACATTCCAGGTTGGTTCACTTCCCACCGAGTCTCGAGCTCCGTATCAGGCTCCCTTGATCTAGTCCATGGTACAGCGTACATCGTAAACCTTAATTTTCGAGGGCTCATAACATCAGCTCTGTCTCTGTGCGTCCCGAGTCTTTTATACTGCGAGGGTCTCGCCTATCTCAGAGAATAATTCATTCCGTGGATGCTCAATGTTCATGCGTGGCATAGTTTCGGTGCGTTAATGGTTTCGTGCGCGAGCTGTTCACTTGTTCACCAGCTCGGAGAGACTCGTTCTTGTTCGCCGAATCGTAGTAAGTGCATGATTCTCGTACGATCCTACTCTTCGAGCAGCGAAGACCGAAAAAGGGGAATGAAGAGGACGAACATTCCACAAGTGTATCGACGCTGCTGGAGGCCTCTAAAACTCTGCGCCTGGTATTCTAAAGGGGCGAGAGCGAGCCTCTCTTTGTTGCAACATCTTTCAACCTTAATGGCACCCCTCATGGTGGTCGAGATTTCCTCGCACACAAAGTAGAACCTCCTCAAAAGTCATAGTCGACAGTGTAGATGTTTGTGGATTCAGGTAAATACGAAAATTCTTCAATATCAGTTTAACGAACCCCTCGCAAAAGGCCATGGAGATGTGACATCTACCGCCGCAAATTATTAGAGGGTAACTAGATACGAAAATTGAACTCCAAGGAAGCCTAATTTAACCAGAGAATGGCTGTACATTGGCTGTGAAAAGTATTCCAGCCCTTTAAGTTTGCGCGGCGTCTATCGACACCGGACCTCCCGGCAAACCTAAGGACGCACGCGCACGGATTATTATAATCAGAATGTAGCGCATATATAGCGTCAACGTCTCTAGAAAGTACCGATCTCTACATGCGCAGAGATCCGATTACAGTGTATTATAACCTGGTCCATGAGATGTCGTATCTGTCGCGAGTGGACTTGCAAGAGCGGTGTGAGCTTTTGATATCTTGAATCTATGAGTGAAGAGTGCAGAGAAAACAGCGGTTTCTCTGGTGGAAGACGACTAGTTACGAAAAACACGAGAAGACTAACAGCAGCGCGCAATGACTCCAACGGTGGAAAAAACAGAGACTATCCCAATTGGGTCGCGAGAATTTGCTTAACTAAGGTTAACTATGTAGGAGGGTATGTATGAAGCGTGTATCAGCTTTCCGCTTCTCATATAAGATAAGGAACTTGATAGAGTTTGGACTGAGACGCTCACTTATTCAATATAATGATTCTCCGTGCACTTTTACTGAGAAATACTCCGCAAAAGTGGCGCGGATGTGGGATGTGGATTGTGAGGCGTACGTTCTGTGTGTGTGTGTGTGTGAAGTAGGCGCCGGTCGGGCTGGACCTCTAGAGCAGTGCTGGTTGGTGAATGTGAGTCGTTGAGTCTGTACTGTATGTGATACTGTTACTTCGGGTGTTGATGAACGTAGTCCTCTACGGATGCCAGAGAGAGAAACGGTGTTCAAACTGCTCGCTTAGATGCAGATTTCTGCAGCAGCTTCGAAATAGAGCTTTTTGTGCGCGACAGGACCCGGACGGGACCATGCGGGCGGTCGGAAGAGATGTAGCAAGGCGTCGTCTACATGGAACTTATGGCGAGATGCATATATGGTGAGAATTAACGCTTTGTGAATTTGTTATTTCCAACCAGAGATTATGCACTATCCCAACGCATGAGAAGCTTTCGAAAAGGACTCACGAGATTCGCTACACTGTTTCTTCGGATGGAGGACATCGAAGCAGAAGGATAGAGCCGTATTAGAGAAGAAGCGAGCGTCCACATCAAGAAGCAATGTCACGGAAATCCAGTATCCCTTAAGACGTTCAATACTGAAAGGCGGAAACATCGTCTTCTAACAGAAGCACCTGGGGGTCAAACCAACACGGGACTGTGCACGCGGCAGACGGTTCTTTGGCGCGACTAAGTATATGTCCCAACAAAAAGGACTGGACGTTATTCCCCAACAACAGCTTCTTGAACAGACCCTAGGAGCAATTGGAAACGGAGTGCGTTTTACGTTCCGAGAGATCGTTTAAACTCGCTGCTACAAAGGTGCTACGCCAGCGCCTCGGAGTGATGCCCACCCCGGTGAGATAATGATTTACGGTCTCGGTGTTGTTGAAGCCGCCGTGTACACTATTCAGTTGAGATTTGCGAAATGGGCGCTGCCTGAGTCTCGAGCTAGTCCAGTACAAACACTACTACGCACTTAATCTTGCATTCCATTTCTCAAATGACTATAACAGACTGCCAATGATCTACGAATTAAATGCTGGAATTCTTCATCACAACTCCTACAATGGTGTTTTAGCATTGAAGTGCATCTCGATTAGGAAAAGTGGGTAAGAAAATCATAAGAATTTTAGAGTGCCGATATGTATACATTATGGAGTGAGCAACAGCCCGAGGCAGTTCGCATTTTTAAATCACAAAAATGATCGTCGGCAATCTTGGTCTTCCTGACCAATGTATGCGGCAGTGTTACTTCTGTGCAAGTCAAGAAGTCCGCCACGGCTCTTATTTATATATGGACAATACTTTTTTAATTGCAGGTACTATTTTCATATCAGTACCACTCAACGACAGTGTCTGTTATCAATACCAGCACTAAACACTAATGATTAATGAAGGTACTGGTATCTTGACCCTAATGGTCTTTTGACTAACGGCAAAACGAGACCCAGGCACTGACAGTCATTTCTGCCCCTTTCTTCAAGATGTGTTTTGCCGTTTTAGCGCCTTAATTGCCCCGAGGAGGCCTTGCACACTCATCCGTCATACGGTCTCGCGGGGGTTCCTGAGCGTGGCCTGCGGTCGCCCCTGACAGGGTGAGGAACGGCTGGCTCGGGTCGTGCCTGTCGAGGGAGGGGGAGGGGGCACCAGGGGGGTCACTGGTCAGACAGCGTATTGATACAGGTCCCGGGATAACCCTCCGTGTTACAGCATCCTCCTCCTCCTCCTCCTATTCACCGCCTCCTCCACCAGTTGCGCAACCGGGAGTCCTCTGCACCCGCGCGCATAAGGAGGACTCCGAGATTCTGCCTTGACGCGGTTTGTTGTGAAACGTGGCGTGGCGCCTCCGCAGAATTCGCGGCCCATTTCATTCGCATTTCGTGTCACTTACCGGAAGAGTCATGCCTATCTCTCCTTCCTTGCTCTTTCTCGACATCGTCTAGACTCGAAACGTACCTGTGAAAAACAGAAAGATAAACATCAGGTAAACGCACGTTACACCAGCGATAGAAAACCATACATTTATTCAATTAATTGATCAAATACACAACATAATACGAAGGTTAAACAAGATATTCTGATTCGCGGATTGCTTAGAATTCGCGTAGGGTTACTGTCATGTTTTTGAGGCATAAACCATAACTAAAATATGAGAAGAATGAAATACACATGATTTGTTTTTTCCCCCCCCCTTACAGGTTATTTATATTTCTGCATGCTTGTTTGACATTTGCATACATTGCCTCCTCCTGTTTTTATTCACTCTCATCACTTACTCACTCTCTCACTTCTCCTCTCATAGCAAAATCTCTCTCTCTCTCTCTCTCCCTCTCTCGTCTCCTCTCTCGTATCGCTCTCGCGGACTCACTCCTTCGCCATCACGGTCTCTCTCCTCTCTCTCCTTGCGTCTCTCTAGTCTCGTTTGACTATCTCCTCTCCGTCATCTCACTCTCTTGCTCCTCGCATCCCTCCCTCTCCCCCTCCCTCTCCTTCTCTTCATCCCTTTCTCTCGCTTCCTCTCCCCTCCCCCTCTCGTATACTTCTCTCTCTCGTGTCAATCATTACGAGGTCTCTCTATTCCCGTGCTGTAATCCTCCTCCTTCTGGACAACTCACGTGATCTTCTCTTATCTCGTCATGGCGAGGAACCACTGGTAAGCGAGAGGTCGAGAGGATCTGGCGAGAGAAGAAACAAGGAAGAGATACGGAGCGGAACCAGCCACAACAAAAGGCAAATTACTCTGAGGCCAAACAAAAGGAGAACGAAGACCGAAGGAAAGAGAGAGAAGGGTGAGTGGAAAACAAGACAAAGAAAACGAAGAGAGAAAGGAGAAGGGCACAAACTTCAAGGGAAGGACCGCCAGCACAACTTCCATGAGAAACACGAGGCAAAAGCTTCGGTAAACTAGACACACGCGAAAAATCACTATGCGCTGGAGAGAGAGAGAGAGAGAGAGAGAGAGAGAGAGAGAGAGAGAGAGAGAGAGAGAGAGAGAGAGAGGAGAGAGAGAGAGAGAGAGAGAGAGAGAGAGGAGAGATAGATAGATAGATAGATAGATAGATAAGAGACAGAGAGAGAGAGAGAGACGAGAGAAAGAAGAGAGAGAGAGAGAGAGAGAGAGAGAGAGAGAGAGAGAGAGAAACACAAAAAACAAACACAAGAAAGGACAATCAAAAGAAGAATGGACGAAACAAGAAAGGGTAAACAAAAAAGAAGAAAAGAAAACACGAACAGGAAACTATTGAATAAAGGAAAAAAAAAACAGCAGAAGAAAAAAAGTGGAGAGAATAAAAAAATAAATAACCCAAGACCAAACCAATCACAGGAGACATAAAAAAAGGAAAACAAATAAACCCCCACTCCCACCCCAACCCCCTCCAAGTCCAGATCGTGTTTTAAATGCATGGCTGACCAAACCTACAGTATAAACTTTCAGAACATAGCTTTCTTTAGTTACCCCTAGCTATTTTTAAAGCGCCAGGGTCGAATGGATTGCTATCTTAACGCATTTGTTACATATGCTCCCACTTCTAAAAAAAATAATAAAAAAAATAAAAAACAAATAAAAACAACAACACAAAAATACGAAAATAAAGAAGAGAAGTAACCAATAAAACAATATAAAAAAAAAAACTAAGAAAGACGAGAGAGAAAGGCCACGCGAAGGAGAAAAGTGTGGGGCGGATAACAAGACAAAGGCATAAAATGACTTGCCGCTGAATAGGTAACGTAGGGGTCCCGCGATGGGCTGTTCAACCAACGCTGCCACTTAATTAAATGCGTACCCGTAGACAGGATAATATGAGGGGGAAAAATGCATCCATGGAGGGCCGGCAAATCACACTAGCGCGGGCAGGAGGGAGGAAGCGAGGCCGTATGAAGGATATAATAAGAGAGAGGATGGAGGAAGGGAGGCGGAATAGGGGGAGGAATTAGGGGTGTGGATAAGGAGTGAAGAAAGAGCATATAGAAGGAGAGGAAGGAGGGGGAAATATAAGGAGAAGAAATGGAAATACGATGGAGAGGTAGAGGGAGAGAGAGAAGAGAGAGTAAAGGAAGAAGATAGTAAGATTAATGAGAAGAGAGAAGAGAGAGAGAGAGAGAGTAGAGGAGAGAGAGAGTAAGAAGATGAGAGAAGGAGAGAAGAATGAGAGAGAGGAAGAGAGAGAGAGTAAGAGGGGGAGGGAAGAAAGGGAGAGGGAGAGGGCCATGAAGGAGAGATGGGAGAGAAGAGAATTAAGGAAGGTAATGACGGGAGAGGGGAGAGGGAGAGGGAAGGTTAGGAGAAGTATGAGGAGAGGGAGAGCGAGAAGATATAGGGTAAGAGGGAGAAGGAGAGGGAGAGATGAGTAAGATGAGAGAGAGGGGGAGGGAGAGAGAGAGAGAGAGATGAGAGTAGAGAGAGAGAGATGAAGAAGAGAGAAGAGAGAGAGAGAGAAGAGAGAGAGAGTAGAGAGAGAGAGAGAGAGAGAGAGAAGCACTAAAAGAAAAGAGCGAGATGAAGAGTTCAACGAGATGCATATTTCACGACGGTCGGCAGAGAAAGAGAACAAGAAGAGACCCGCTCTGCAGCTGCATTCTCGAAACGCAGGCACTGCAATCACCTCTCGAAATGGATTCGCTGACGAGCGCCGCACACTCCAACAAGTCATTCACATGCAGGGGTCCTCTCTCTCTCTCTCCTTCATCTCTTCTTCCATCATCTCTTCACTCTCTCTCTCATCTCTCTATCTATACTTCTCTTCTCTCTTCTCTCATTCTCATATCTCTCTTCTCTCTCATATCTTTCCCCAACCCCGTTCGTCTCGTATTCTCCTCCACATGCGTACTGCGCAATGGCCTCACCGAACAACCTATTCCTTCAAACATTCCGACCAGAGAGCTGCATTCCCCGAACAGGACCACATACAGTCAATGCCAACGCACACGCACATGCAAAAGCCAACTCGTATAGCAACCAAGAACCCAACACGAGTCAGCCATCTTATACACATTATATATATATCTACTATAATATATATATATAATAGTATACTAGTACACTCACTCAACTATATCACTTATCACTATACACTATCTCACTCCAT
>NW_020869400.1:25000-32500 GCF_003789085.1 Penaeus vannamei | reverse complement strand
GCTTTTTGTTGACATATTCAAAGCCCTATATGATGGGATGACAGGTAAAGTAATCCATCAAAGTAAACTGTCAGCCCCCTTCCCAATCACATGTGGACTAAAACAAGGATGTGTAATGGCTCCGACCCTTTTCTCTTTATACTTAGCTGCCATGCTATATGAAGTACCCCACAAGATTGAGATAAAATACAGATTAAATGGAGGAATTTTCAAACTGGCCAGACTCAGTTCACAGTGCAACAGCAACACCATCAATGTGATGGAACTAGTGTGCAGATGATAACGCTGCTGTAGCCCACACCCAAGCAGAGCTCCAAGAATCGGTGGATAATTTCTATGCTGCCTACACATGCTTTGGCCTAACAGTTAACAAGGCCAAAACTAAGATATTGGCCCAACCAAGACAAGGGGAGAATACACCAGTAACTAACATCACCATGGATGGAACCATAATTGAATGTGTCGAACACTTCCCATACCTGGGAAGCATCCTTTCCACCCAGGGCACCACCTCCAAAGAGATCGAAAACAGGTTACAAGCTGGCCACACTGCATATGGGAGACTATCCACCAGGGTGTTCAAGAACAAAGACTTAACCACCCATACAAAGGTGATGGTATACAACAACATTATAGTATCAACCCTGTTGATACTATGTGAGACTTGGACCCTTTATAGTAGGGACCTCAAAAAATTGGAACAATTCCACCAGAAAAAACAGAGCAATAATGAAAATCAAATGGAACAACTATGTGTCCAATACAGCAGTCCATGAAAGAGCCAACATCACCAGCATCGAGGCCATGATCATGAAACACCTCCTAAGTTGGTTGTGTCTCATCTGGAGTGCGTATGGACGGACTCAAAATTTACAAAAAAATTCTCTTCAGTTAAGTTAAATACAGGTGTATCGTCCCTAGGCCGCCCTAGTGCTTTGATTTAAAGAACACCAACTTAAGAAAATCCCTCAAGGAAGCTAACTTTTGACTCCAAACACTTTGAAGCATCAAGCGAGCGAACAGGAACAAGAGGGGAGAGCAAAATTAAAGTGGGCACAGACTCTTTGAAGAGAAAAGAAGAGCAACGTAGTTACTAAACGAGACAGCACGGGCAGAAAGAACAAATCAACCACAGCGCACACCTCCACCACGAAATTCAGTGCGATCAACCACACAATTATTCAGAGCACGAATTGGGTGTTACGAGCCATAAGAAGGCTCACCACCCTAACAACAATTAACCTATGACCCCCTCCGCTATTTATTCTTTATTGGACTGAAAACTATGATATTCATATACGAGTACATGCAGCCGATGACGATATATATATTCTGTATGCATATACATCAAGTTATTCGTATTCTATCTATTCTAATTCTTATTCGAATTTTCTATACCCTCTATATTATATATTAATGTACTTACCTTGATATTTGTTATTCTGGTGGATAAATTAGCATTATTCCTAATATTTTTATTGATGAGTCCTCATTACTTAATAAATGTGAGTCAAAAGTCTCAACTAAATATAGTTATACTCAAATCACATGAGGTTTAGATACTATAATTATAATATATATAATAGTTGTTGTATACCATAACCTTTATGGGGTTTAAGTCTTTGTTCTTGCAATTATCAAACTATCAGTCATGTAGTTAGATCAGAATTAGTTACTCCTCACTACATATATTAGCAGTGGTGGCCAGCTATTTATGTAACTCATGTTTTCTCAGGATATATCATACTGTATTAGAGATGATTGATGGTGCCTAGGTTGAGAAAGGATTGTCATTACCTACTATGATATCGTAAGCTGTTATCGTATACACATATTTCACAATATTAATATGGTTATACCATCACAATAGGCCTTGAATGTTATAGTTTAACTTAGGTGTAATATTCATCCCTTTGTTCATGGTTATGTAGGCACAATATCTATTAGTTATTGTTAGCTCATTGTTTAATACTGTTTAGGTACTACATTAAACAATTAGTATTTGTATGAGTCAAGCAATAGTATATTATCACACGAATTATCTAATTAGAGGTAAGCTTTCTGACTTGGTGATGTGGGCTATTACAGCAGACGTTATTACAATATTACTGCACTCACATTCTAGTATTATTCAATACAATTGATGGTTATTTATAGTACTTATGTTGTCACTGTGACTGGAGTTCCGAGTATCTAATGTTTAGAAAAATTCCTTCCATATAATAATCTTGTAATATTATTATACTCATTTCTTATGGAGGATACTTATCTATAATTAAGCAATATTAGGCAGTTAATAGTATAATATAAATGAGATAAATTAGTGTGTCGGAGACTTTATACACTATACCTATTATAGTTATTTATATTAGTCCACATTAGTATATTTAGTACGGTTATAAGGTATTATAGAGGAGGCTCGTAACTAGGTTATTATATCTTATTATGCATGTGATTATATACTAATTAACACTCATGTTCAATACTACTTCTTATAAGGCTAATATTAGTACACTAGTATAAACCTAAAAAACAGCTCACATGTGACCACAATGGCTGTCCTTGGTAGTCATTAGTATCTCGAATGTACTCATTTTTCGGAGGAATTATATGAACAATTTATAGGAAAGTATGTGGATTTTGCTGTTATTATGATTTTTTACCTTGATAGTTGATAGTGAGTCAACACGATAATATAATTAATCAATGTCTATAGGTTATCTTTACTTATATGATAGGGTGGAATCCTAACCACACTTAGTGAATATATTTATACTTGATGACAAGATTATATTTTCATGTCTAATCATAATTATATGTTAATTCTAATATTTCGGTAGGATCCTTCGAGTCATATGAATTCTCACTATTATGCAATTGATAGACAAGGATTATCTCACTCTAATATATATAATCCCATATTATCTATCTTCTATCTCCTTTTTATTTTGAATATGTAATAAGTGTGTTAAGGAGTTATGCATTTTTTCACAATTAATTTGAAGGGCTACTTAGTTATTTTAATTTATTCATTACACACACCAGCACCATAGTTATTCGTTTTATTATAAAGTATGAGCAGTGTTAGATAGGAAATTAGGTACTGATTTTCACAAACTTAATAATCGCTACCATGTCATGGGTACCGAAGTTGTCACGTAATAGTAGTAGATGATTGATTGTAATCGCGGCGAACCGAAATTGTTCTATTCTTGTGATAGCAATTACTAGAAATTTTTAGGTCACTATAGGTCCACATAAAAGGTGGTATACTCACTGTAAAATATTTGAGAATTCAGGTAGAGAAAGCGTGTGGACAATGCTCGACAAAGATGGACGAAAGATTCCTAATTAGTGTTCAAGCTCAATGAATAACATATGAAGGTGAGGAAGAAATTTTACGCATGTATGCAAGATAAGATTGAATGTACAGAGAAAGAGAGAGAAAGGGACACTTAATGTGGGAGTGGTAAGCAAGTAATATGGTAGATTAGCAACTGCAGCGTATTCAAAAACTAGAAGAGGGTTAAAGTGATAAATCACTACTAATACCGAAAACATATGAAACTCGCATCAATGATGTAAACAGAGTAAAGAGGACACGATAATCTCAACCCATAGAAAGACAGTAGCATATATACCACACGCAATATTTATATTGAAAATAGTCATAGAATGGTAGACGTAAAGATATCATAACTCTAAAAGACTCAGTGACAAGTAGAAGTTGAAAGACAGATATAACTTATAGCAATGCCAGTTTGATTGAATACGAAATATAATTGTAACCTGTGCCAATACATAAAATAGCTTTGCCGGTAGGACATGATGGAAAACGCATAAGCAAAGAAAGGAATTGAGCTTGACCATCAGTATGCATGAAAATATAGGGATGTCTGGTAGAGAGAGGGACAATGAGGTTTGTATATAGAAATACTTCCAGATATATGTAATATTTGCTTAAAAGTGTGCTTGGGGAAGAATTGTCTATAAAACATTATGGACCTGCCCTGACAAAGAAGTTAACAACAGAGTTATCTTGGAAAACGTGCTCGCGATGACAGATATTTACACGGCACGATTAAAATGTATAGAAATAAAGAGAAACGCCATTGAGTAATAAAAGAGGAAAAATAAATCATTCAAGGAAACAGCTGTTGGGTTACGAACCGATAAGCCGTATGTGGTGGTTAGGGAAAAAGAAGAGGAAAGAATCTCCAGCCTACAAGATTTTGCACAGTACATTTTACATATGCAAGGTAACAAGCGAAATGATAGGAAGTAGACTATCTTAGTGGCCTACCTAGGCTACCCAAGTGAGGGACAGTGAATTCTAATAATAAGCACATGTAATTTTCTCAAACTCATCCTCACTCGATCACACCATTAGATCTATGCCATTATTGTGCGCACTCCACATGGATCCACGTTGAAATGATGTTAGCCTGAACTGTGCAGCATTCCAGCCACTGTATCTAATGTCTCGTATAGTGTAGAACGCCTGTCCTTTCGGCTGTCAACCTTACTCAGTAGATTTTTGTCCATAATATAGCAATGGCAAACGCAGTGCCACATAGACATAGCTCCTAGATTCTTCTGTCTATCATTTCGAAAAATCTTGCTGGCTCTTTCTATTGACATCGCCTCTGTAGTCCATCTGGCTCTTCATGGCAACAAGGTTGTAATATAGGGCGCTGCTATTCTTACTTATCGAAAATGGAAATTAGGTTTTGATCTTATCTAATGCATGTCATCTTGCCTTCTCTCCTTCCATTCAAGAATGTCTCTATGTATATTGACTTGAGGTATTATTATTGTTTCACGGTAACTCCTGTACACAAAAATACGGAAAACCTCCTGACTTTCTGCACTATAGAACTGCGTATGTGTTTTATAGGCAGAACCTGGTATCATCTACATCGAGTATAGATAGGCTATTGAGTAAGAATTGAACAAATAAGATGTCAACACACATGTATATCCTGCACACGCAATATATCGATACCTTGTACATGATCATTGCATGGAGAGATCTATATGATCGTGTCACGTAATGATATTCCATAAGATGGCAGTGTACAGATAGACTAAAGCAGGCCCTATTCTCCTCAACTTCATTTCTTAAATGATTGCAAGGGTAGCAACAAAGGAGGGCGAATGGGTAGAAATATACTGTGTCATCTGGTTCTCTATCCCCATTTGCCACCCTTAACGAGCGTAAATTGGATCTTTGTCCTCGCAGACATCTCAAAGAACGATTGAATCTTGTAATGAAGTAAGAATCTGACACCCAATGGGTGTCGTACATCTTCATTAAAGCAAATCAGAAGTACTTTCATAGTGGGCTATGTTGATACAATTTCCCTTGTAATGCGTACTCATTAAAAATTTAAGGTGCTATGATTGAGGACTGGAAGTTACGTAACACTCCGAGAGGAATCGTTAGTATGGTAGTTATAGAAAAAGAATAGAAGAATTTGTCTATGGCAGGTCCTAGTAGCTATTAATTATGAAGCGAACACTAGTGGCTCTTTGGATGCGTTACTTGAAAATATATCCCGAGCTGTGTTCTAAATTGTTAGCTTTCATTGCTCTCATGTTATTGAGTCTCGGAACCATGCTTTGGTAAAGTAAACAATGACTGCTGATAAATATAGTATCTGGGTTGTTTTCACTCATAGTTGGTCTAGAGCTATGTCAGGTATATCATAACACGCATAACAATCTGTAAAGAACTTCTAATTATGCACAGATAAGACAAGATCAGTGAATGATAAACGAACTTATCAATTTCAAGATAGGTGCAAGATAAAGTAAATATTATTAAAATTATAGCAACAAGTAGCGCGCGCGAGTTATCACGACAGACAATTTCTAAGTCTTCATCCATGTCTTGTGAAAGCTTCCATTATTCATGAGTGACAAAAGGACCATAAGAGGTCAGCTCCTTTGAACACACCTGCAATCCCAAAAATCAGTAAGCAATCTAACTGCCTTAGCAGACTTCTACACATCACAATGTTTATACTTCATGGTACAAACTTAATGCACTACTTACTTGATAGCTACTTTTAAATTTCAGATGACTCACACAGTTAAAATATACCACTTAATTATCCTAAATCCTTCAACCTTAAATTTCTATTCCTGACAGCAATTTACTATCTTGGTGCCTGGGACTGTGAGTTTTATCAGATCATCCTACAAATGGGTTACACAGTTAAAACATTAAGATAAATGTCCTCATCAGTATCACTATCATCTGCTCTCTTCAGTCTGATAGCTGGGTGGACAGAGAGCTTGGCTGTGATTGTAAGCTGGTAAGAGTTGCATGTGCAGTGGGAGTCTCTTCAATTACCATAAAGGAATGACAGATCATTAAAGGAATATCAGCTTCCTGTTTGCTGCTTGAGGTTTGAGACCCAGCACTTATTCAGTGGTGGCTTTAGATGACATAGGCAGCATCTATAATGTTAGTAATAATGATGATAAAATTGATATCAATGATAATCATAATGGTAATGATGATGATAACAATATGAACATTAAAAAGCAATGATAATAATATTTCTTTTGGTGCCCTTATTACCATTACTGATATCATTGTCATCATTAGTATTATTTCATATTGTCATAATCATCAATATTCAGTAATCATGATCATTATAACAATAATAATCTTATAATAATTACAATAATATTAACAATCATTATCACCATCACCATTTCATAGCATTACCAATATTAATACCACTATAACAATGAACATGCTGATAACAATAATGATAATGAAGATTATAATCATTACTATCATTATCATGGTGATATTAATGATGATCATCATATTTTTTTACACTGTTTCTATAGCCATTTATAATGTGATTAGTACTACTATTACAACTGCATTTTTTAATCTGATGTCTTGCAGCTATTTTCCTTTCTTTTAAGGGTGAGGAGGTCTGCCACTTCTCCTCCTGGATCAGCCTCTGACACACTACCCTCTTGTTTCATGCTTTTAGATGGGCTGACTTTTTACATTATTCTAATATTTTTTCCTAGTTAAAAACAAAGTTAAATAAGAGGAGGTATAGCATATCAGGAATAATGCTTAAATGATTCTGTATATTCCAAAATACTGTGACCAAGGCAAACCAAATAGGTATAAAAATAACAACTGAACTGGGACAGATGTAAGCAGTAGTTAAGCTGTGCATGTTTTTGTCCTCTCTAAAGCACATAAAACAAAGCCAGACACAAATCATTTACAAGGGTGAAAGAAAGGACAATTAATTATGTACAGAAAAATGAAAACCATCAGCAAACAAACATTTACAGGAGCTTATACAACTGGCAATATTGTATTTTGAGACTATAAGTAACATTGCTGATTGAGAATGCCTGCTTGTCCATGTTTACTTTGAAAGTCACTCATTGCTTTATATACCTTTATAATCAATCATTTTTTTAAAATGTTAACAATTTATATGCCAACTTTTACTT
>NW_020869400.1:15000-17500 GCF_003789085.1 Penaeus vannamei | reverse complement strand
GAGATAGAGAGAGAGAGAGAGAGAGAGAGAGAGAGAGAGAGAGAGAGAGAGAGAGAGAGAGGAGGGAGGGAGGGATAGAGATAAACAGAGTGAGAGAGAAGAGAGAGAGGGAGAGGAAATTCAACAAATATCTACGAGGATTTTTTCTTTCGGTTTATATTCTATGCAATGAAGCAAAAGTCGTGAAAAAAAATAGCAGGTAGAGTTTACTTCCTGTGACACGTGCCCGTATCAGCATCCAGGGTAACGAGGGGGGGAGGGAGGTAGGAGGGAGGGAGGGAGGGAGGGAGGAAGGGGGATGGGTAGGGAGAGGGGAGTAGGAGGAAGGGAGGAGAGGGAGGGAAGGAGGAGTAGAGGAAGGGAGTGAAGGAGGAGGAAGTAGGAAGAAGGGAGGGAGAGGAGGAAAAAAGGAATAGGAGGACGGAAGGGGAGGGAGGGAGGTGATGGGAAGGGGTTGCGGAGGCCGTAGGATGAGGGAGTGGATGAGGGTGAGGCGAGAGTGAGGCCGTTCCTTTGTGCTTAGAAATTTCATATCGATTTCCTTTCCGTTCTCGCTATTGGCTTTGAACATCAGAAAGTCTTTGTGTGGTCAATGTTTCTCTTTGTTGTCTTCAATAGTGTGTATGTGTGTACGTAGGACCTATGCTTGTGCGCGTGCCTGTATACACACACAAAAACATACACACACGCGCGCACGGACACACATACATCCGCACACACATGCACACACACTCACACACACACACAAACGCACATACATGCACACACACTCACACGCACACACAAACGCACACACAAACACACACACACAAACATATACGTGTGTGTATATGTGTATGTGTGTGTGTGTGTGTGTGCATATGTTTATAAGCAACATCATAAATGTTATTGTCATTATAATCATAATCACCATCATTTATAGATTCAACACAGTCTTTATCATTATTATAATCATCATTATCATTGTTATCATCATCTTTATCATTACTACTGTTACTAATATTGTTATCATCATTATCATCATATCCATTATCATTATTATCATTGATGTTTTTACTCTTATTGTTATTAGTATTAGTGTTAGTATTTTCACTATTATTATCATTACTATTATTGCTATCATCTTTATTTTATCATCATTACTATCATCAATCTTATTGCTATTACTATTGTTATTATCATTATCCCTATTGTTGTTGTCACTATTATTATCATCATTGTCACTAGTATATCTAATACTACTATCATTAATACCATTATTGTAATTATCACTATCATAATTATTGTTATTGTTTTTATTATTTTCATTATCATTATTATTAGAATAATCAATATTATCCTATGCATGACCTTTGTAATCATTACCATTAATACCATTTTTGATGATTAGGGAAATGGAGAAATATTTGAGAGATAAGATCTTATCTATTAAAAAAAAAAAAAAAAAAAAAAAAAAAAGACAGCTCATTAGAAAAATGAAAAGTGCAGAGAGAAAAGGGAAGGAGAGAAAGAATTGGCGAAGAAAAGAAAAGAGAAAGGAATGGAAATAAAGAAGGACGAAGAGAGAAGACGAAGATAGATGGAAAAGTGAGAAAGGGGATGTGTTAGACAGAACCGGAAACAGACGGAGAGAGATGGAGGAGAAAGGAAGAGAGATAAATGAGAGAAGAGGGCAAGAGTCAATGCGAAAGACGGAAGAAGACGTAAACATAGAAGATAGATGAGGCGAAAACAAGAGCTTAAATAGAACAGGAGATATGGAAGAGAGAGAGAGAGAGAGAGAGAGAGAGAGAGAGAGAGAGAGAGAGAGAGAGAGAGAGAGAGAGAGAGAGAGAGAGAGAGAGAGAGAGAGAGAGAGAGAGAGAAAGAGAGAGAGAGAGAGAGACAGAGGCAGACAGACAGACCGAAAGAGGGAGGGTGGGAGACAAATGGGATAAGATATTTAGATAAAGAGAGAAAAAGAAGTTGATAAAGAAAGAGTAGGGGAGGGGGGGGGAGGCAAGGAGACAGAGAAAAAGGAGAGATGGCGAAAGTGATAGAGACAATGGAAAAGAGAATCATGAAAGATTGGCAAAAAAAAAAATATCAATAGACATGTATACTATTTCACTATGTTATTGTTTCTTTGTTGCTGTTGTTGTCTCTTCATAGACGTCAAACTTCCCCTGACAATATCGCGTCGATTTTTTATCATGTAATTTACGTAAATGTATAATTTTAAAAAGTAGAGAAAAAGAAAGGATGGGAAGGAAAAGTAAGTGAGGAGAATAGAAAAAAAAACGAAGAGAGAGGAATGTGAACTGAAGAGCAGAAAGATAAGAGAAAGGAGAATTAAAAGATAATAATTGGACAGTTTACGTAAACGATGATGTATAGACAACCAGAAACTTATGTCTTCTACCTGCCTGCTATATCTGTCTATCTGTCTGTCTATCTGCCTGCCTGCCTGTCTGTCTGTCTGTCTATCTGCCTGCCTGCCTGTCTGCTGTCTGTCTTCTGT
>NW_020869400.1:0-2500 GCF_003789085.1 Penaeus vannamei | reverse complement strand
ACCCGAGAAAAACAGCACTAACAAGATGAACCCGAAAACAGTTTTCAAAGCCGGAATTTCACCCAATAATGCAAGTTTCTGAGGACAATTTCCCGCAAGGAAAAGCGGCTCTGCCTTTTCCTCGCAGCGGCCATGACATGTCCTCCGCAAGAAGCCTGTATCTGTTTTTAGGCATTTCGTATCCAGTATCCGGAATCCAGTATCCGGTATCCGCGAACGCACTGCATCCGCCACTCGCATGCTGTCTCCGCCTCTCGCGATCAGTTCGCGAGACGACTAAAAGCGCATGCCAAGAATTGCGAACTTTAAAGTTGCCATTATTATGGTAATTTTATTTGTTTTGTAGTGTCTGTTCGTTAGTTTTATGGGTTTGCTGTTGATATTGCTTGAATTTTTTTTTCTTTTCAAATTCACTTTTGGTCATTAATCTCATATATTTATATCTCTCACCCCTTCTCTCTTTCTCTGTCTCTCTCATCTTCCTCTCCTCATTCCATCTCTGCCTTACTCCTCACCCATTCTTTCTCTCTCCCTTCTCTCGTCCAATCTCTCTCCGTCAATTCGCTTTCTTTTCTTCTTCTTCTTTCATCTTTTTTCTTCTTCTCCTTCACATTCTTCCTCTTCTTCTCGTGATCATCTGCTGCCTCTTCTTCGTCGCTGCGTTCACCTACGCACATACCATCTCTCTCTTTCATTACTTCTTCATTTCTTCCCATCCTCTATCATCCCCTCTCAAGCTCCTTCTTCACCGTCCCTTCTACTCTCTTAACTGGTCATCGTTCTTCTCCTTCTCTCATCTCTCCTCTCTTCATACTCCATCTCTACTCTCCGTTCTCTCCTCTGTCTCTACATCTCTTCTCTTCACTTCCACATTCCCCTCTCACTCATTCCTTTTTTCTCTTTTCCATTTTTTTTCTCGGTTCTTCTCTTTGCAGCTTTCCTTCTCCAACCTCCTCATTCTCTTTATCGTTTTTACTTCCTTTGTCCCTTTCTTTTTCATCAATCTTCTTCGTTCTTATCTCCCTAATTCTTCCTTCTTCTCGTTGCACTATCCCCCTCTGGAAAACTTTTCCATTCTCACATACACCTACTTCTCTCCTCAATCAATTAACTAATCTTCTCTAACTCTTCACCTCATCTCCTCAATTCTTCTTACTCCTTTTCACTATCTTAGCTCTTTCTTTCCTACTATAACCTCATCTACCACCACTCTCCTCACAACCCATACTTCTATCATAATCGCCGCTCAATCATCCTCCAATCAGTCATACTCTCAATAAAACAAATACAAGATATCTCATCTCATCACAAAAAATTACAAAATTCATAAATCTAACCAAAAAAATCTTAATCATATCTCTCTCATCTCTAAGACATCTCATCTCATCTCATAATCCTCTCTACTTGTGTGATGTTTGTGCTGGTGTGGTGTGTGTGATGGTGTGTGTGATGTCGTGATACTGGTCATCTCTCTCCTATTAACATAACGTTTCTTTCTTCCTAAAACTTCCCCATCTATATACCTACATCTTACCTTATTTTTTATTGCTATACTTTAAAAAACGCAATAAAGCATATATTTAGATATCAAACTCGGGTATAAGTATTTTGTATTTCCTTTATATTCATTTTCGATTTTTCCTGCCTTATGAGCCTTTTTTATATCCTAGATAATTTCATGTCGATATACGTTGTTCATTTTTTTTTTTTTTTCAATAAAAAAAATAACTAATAATCTTTTATCAATGGGGTTCTTTTTAATATAAAACTTATTGTCGTCATTCATACTTACAAAAAATGATAATAACAGCATTATTTTTTCCATCATTAGCAATATGAATTTATTAAATCTTTCTTCTGCTAGCACGAGTATAATTTTTTTTTTACTGTCTGTATAGTGCCATCAAAATCCTACTTACTTTCATTTATCAATACGTGTCTGTTATTTTGTACTTGTACGTATGTGTCTGCATACATGATAATCTATGGCGCTGGAAATTTTCTTTAAGATCTTTTAACTCATCTTTTCCGTATTTACAGGTGGAAAGGAAATCCACTTCGTATATATATGGTGACGGTTCAACATCTTGAAAGGTAATGTAATTCATATGCACAGAAATTAAGGTATACAGATACATATACGATATATATATATATATATATATATATATATATATATATATATATATATATTATATATATATATATATATATATATATATATTATATATATATATATATATATATATATATATATATATAATATATATATATATGACTATATATATATATATATTATATATATATATATAATATATTATATATATATATAATTATATATATATATATATATTATTATGTATATTACATGTATGTATGTACATATATAGACGAGAAAGAGAAAGAGAGAGAGAGAGAGAAGCGAGGCAGAAGAGAGATCGAGAGGAGAAGAGTACAGACGTATAGAACAGATAAAAAGTAACAACCGAAAAAAACGAGC
>NW_020869399.1:409093-414093 GCF_003789085.1 Penaeus vannamei | reverse complement strand
AAATAAAATGGCCGAAGTTGTATCAGCTGACCTTTGAGCCATATTGACAATGTGCAAGTAAACCAAATATCTGATATAGCACTTTATTCATATAAGCACGCGGCAGAAATAGCAAACAAGAAAATATGACAAACAAGAATGTATCTGGAAACTCAGTTTAAACTTCTGAACGTGAATCAGCAATGACTTTGTCGTTTTTAAAAATGAAAAAAGAAGTTAAGTTTATGGACTATGAGAGAAGAAAAGAGTGAAGGGGAAAAGAAAGCGCGCGCGCGAGAGAGAGAGAGAGAGAGGCAGAGAAAGAGAGAGAGAGAGAGAGAGAGAGAGAGAGAGAGAGAGAGAGAGAGAGAGAGAGAGAGAGAGAGAGAGAGAGAGAGAGAGAGAGAGAGAGAGAGAGAGAGAGAGAGAGAGAGAGAGAGAGAGAGAGAGAGAGAGAGAGAGAGAGAGAGAGAGAGAGAGAAAGCGGGAAAGAAATAAAAAAGAGAGAGATAGCGAAAAGACAGATAAAATAGGAATAGAGACAAACTGAGAGAAAACGGTAAACTACATTTACCATGAAACGCATTTTGAGTGAAAGGATGAGGAAAGCCAATCGGGAGGCCAATTGAGATGATAGCAATGATTTTTTAAAGAGGTAATCACGCATCACTTGCTCACTAATTAACTTTGTTACAATCGGAAGTAAACATTGATAGTATTATTGATGTAACGTAATACTGTTGGCATAACAATCAGCAAACTTTCACTGTGTTGTTTACATAATGTATCTTTGTTCCTTCACATGGAGTTCAAGACTTTGGAAGATGAAGGGTGTTTGTGGTTCTATGTTAGATAGTATAGCGGGTGATAACGACAACAAATTGGTAAATATAGTGGAGTATAATCTCTTGTCTGTTTGTCTGCTCATATGTTCCTGGTTGTCTGTCTCTTTCTTTCTTTCTCTCTCTCTCTCTCTCTCTCTCTCTCTCTCTCTCTCTCTCTCTCTCTCTCTCTCTCTCTCTCTCTCTCTCTCTCTCTCTCTCTCTCTCTCTTCTTCCTCCCCCCCTTCTTTCTTTTTTGTTCTTTACTCCTCTCTTATTTGCTCAAGTCGTGCGTTTAGAATGCAAAGTAAGCTTTCAGAACAAGATCTGACTTCTTGCTTTCGACCAGTAAAAGAGACGCCTTTGATTACAAGGAAACCAAATTCTTTAGCACAGAACATCATTATATAAATCCTTCAGTATGTGAACGTAGACGACATTGTCGATCCTTCTTAAGGTAATGGCTAAGTGTTTAGGCATCTTTTCATCATCCATTATTTTGTAAACACTCCCAGGTGCTTAAAATACTCCACTTCTGATGGGTTTGTCTCCCTTATTACATAATTAACTTTACACAAAACTAAAAAAAATCCTTAATGTTGTTTGTCAGTATTCGATTAGTGAAATTTCAATTATTGATTCACCTTTACTTATTGAACGCTGCAGCTTCCATGTTTGGTTTTATGAACACAATCGTACGCTATCAACTGCGTACTCACCTGCGAACTATTGTATTGTGCAAAACGCAATGTATTCCCTTATACATGTATGCTATATGGATATTCAAATCTAATAACAAATAAGATCATAAAACAAAGAAGAAGCATCTCACAACAAAAGAGTATTTTGCAACGAAAAAGAAGTATCGCATAAAGAAAAAAGATCTTACAACGAAAAACAAGTCTCATAACTAAAAAAGTAAGATGCAACAAAAGCATAGTCGTAAAAAAACGACTGTAAGTCCTGTCAGTAAACAAGAAGCCCCCAAAATAATTTCTTAAAGACTGACCTCGAGTTCAGCGACAAGGCAGCGACCGCGGGCCAAAACGTATTCTCGTGTATTTCTTGAAGCGAGTGGAGGGGGTAAGGGGAGGGGGGAAGGTGGTAAGGGGAGGGGGACTCACTTCGCAGACATTTGTCCTGCCAGCGGTCTCTTGCTCATCCCGCTAGAGGGAGCAAACTTCGGAAATGTAATACAGAAGTTGCATTTTCCCCGTGCTGCTCTTTGGATGCGCTTCTCTCACTTTTTTTTTTTTTTTTTTTCCTTCTGCAATTCAGTCCCGGATCACCTAAGGAAATAACTATATTTGCTTTTGCAGTTACTCTATTAATTAAAAGGCCGTTTATAATGGATTATCCATCCTTTTGATGAGGATTCTGTTGCCTATAAATATTATTGCACAATTATTTTTAGGTCCGTTTAATTTTGCATCTTTTCTCCGGAATTTTGAAATTGCAGTCTCGACTCTACATCTGTTCGCCGCCATGATGAGGGAAATGCAACTTTTCAAAACTACACTGCTGGGTTGTTGATTTTCCTTCAATATCATAATAATCATGATAATTGTTACTGTTGTTATCATTGTTATCATTGCTACTTTTACTATTATTGTTGTTGTTATTATCATCTTCAGAATCATCACCATCGCAATTATTATTGTTGTTGTTGTTTTCATTAATATTACTAGTACCTTTATCATTATCATCGTTACTATCTATATCATTATCACCATCGTTATTATAATGATGATGATGATAATGATAACTATTGTTATCATTGGTATTGTTATTGGTTTTATTATCACTGATTATATCATTATCATTACTTTTATTATTATTTTTATTATTATCATTATTATTATCAGTATTACTATTACCATCATCATCATCGGCATCATCATTATTATTACTGTTATTATTATCCTCATTATTATTGATTTGTTCATTGGTATTATCATTAACATTGTTTTTCTTATTTTCCTTATTCTTAATTTTATTACTTTCATTATTATTACTATCATTATTAATAATGTCATTATTATTATTATCATTATTATTATTATTTTCCTTGTATTTATCACTGTTACTATTATTTCATTTTTAATAACTATTATTATTATCTTCATTGTTATTATCACTATCATTATTAACATCATTATTTCAACCAAAATTATCATTATTGCACAGATATCGAGCAGTTTCAGCTTTCAATGACATATTTTACCGGGAATGATGTCGCGTACTCAAAAATGTTAACTCATATCACTCCAACATGAGAGCGAATATTCCCTATCGCTATCCCAGCTGTTATTCCGATTGATATCCCATATAACGTCAATTCTTCCTTTCTTTTTCATGCAATATTTCCATAATTGGATAACCTGTGTTTACCATGGTTGATGTATTTCATCTATTTGTGATGATTCAACAACTATTTTTTGTTATCTTTTTTCCTGTTGTTTGCCTCCTCCAGTCTCTCCCAGCCCCCTGCTTCTCTGTCGAGCCTCTAGTTATTCTCTGCAGTCTCAGGTTTGTTTTTTACTAGACCCTCTCTATTTGTTTGTTTTGTCTCCCTAGTCTCTTACAAGTCGGCGGGTCTCTTGCAGGTCTTCCAGGTTCTTGTAAATCTCCTTGGGTTCTCGCTAGTCCCCGAGTCCCCCTGCTGATCTCACCAATTCCCTGCTAGTCTCCCTAGTCTCAGTCTTTCGGAAGTCTCTCCTCCCGGCCCACTCAGGTCTTTGCACTCTCTGTTAGTGTTTCATGTTTTAATTTTCTTAATCATTGAGTCTCTTGCTGCTCTTCCCGGTCTCTGTCAGTCAAGCCTCGTCCCATTCTATCTCGTCTCCCTTCTCTTACTCAGTCTTTCTCGTCTCTACTCTGTCTCTCTCAATCTTCTTCAAGTCTCTCTCCTTTCTCTAGCAGTCTTTCTCAAGCCTCTCCCCATTCTATCTTGTCTCCCATCTCTTTCTCAGCCATTTTCAAGTCTCCTCCCCTTTTCTCTCTTAAGTCTCCCTGTGTCTCTCTCCTCTCTCTCGCTGTCTTTCTCAAAACCTCTCCCCAGTCTCTCTCAAGTCTCCCCAGTCTCCCCTCGCCTTGACACACTTCCCACAAGAGAGAGACAGCCGGGTGATTGGGAGGCGGCTGGACAGACAATGCTTTCAAAAGAGAAATTCAATGTGGCGGCAGAGACGTGCACGGACTCCATAAGCCTTAGACCTCAAAAAAGGTTGGTTGTCGGCCAGTTGGTGAATCATAATGGGACCGTCCGAGCCGCAAGAGAGGTGAAGGCAACTACAAAACTAATTGGTGAGGGATATATACTTGTAATGACAGAACGTGTGTTATAAGAGGACATATAGATAGGTAGAAATAGATATAGTTGTTGTTGTTCTTTGTCGTTCCTGTTATTCATATTGTTCTTTTCTTTTCTTCCATCTTCTCATCTTGTGTTATAATTATTACCGTCACCAAGGAGAATACGTTTTTGGTAGCGTTGGTTAGTTAGTTTGTTCTTTGGTTAGCAGGATAACTCAGAAAGTTATAACGAACAGATTTTTATGATTATTTTACCAGAGGTGTTTCTTAACCCAACTAAGATGCCATTGAATTTTGATGATGATCCAGATCATGATCCGGATGCAGGAATTTTGTTTACTTGTGATTTGGTTATGAACAGATTTTTATGAAGCTTTTATCAAATGTGTGCCTTAGCCCAACTTAGATGCCATTAAGGATCCATTAGCCTTGCGAGACAGGGAAGCACGGACGTCATCAGTGTACTTGAGAAAGAGGTGGTTTTCATGTAATTCTTCAAATTGTGAAAATGTCTATTGCCTCAGTGACTCTATTGCCCCGGCGGAGGTATGCGCTCTCTGAGCGCTTCTAGTTACTATTGTTCTTTATCTTTTTCCCTTTCTTCTCCTTTCTTCTTATCATTATAGTTGTTATATTGTTGTTATCATTTATGTTATTATCAATATCATCATTATTATTGTTTTCATTATTGTTATCATTATCATTATTACTATTGTCATCGTTATACCACTACTGATGATAAAAGTAACAATAGCAATACTGATAATATATCTACAACAAGAACTACTACTAGGGATCATATTCATCACTGTTGTAATTATTATCCTCATTATTGTTATAATTTTAATTGTTATTTTCATTGTTATCAGTATCACCATACTTAAA